>PVIU01001651.1:0-202660 GCA_004026605.1 Ondatra zibethicus
GAGAGATTGGGCCTGGCTTGAGCTTTTGAAACTCCAAAGCCCACCCCAGTGACACAATTGCTCCATCAAGGGCACTCCTGCTCCAACAAGGCCACACCTCCTAATCCCTCTAAAGTAGTGCCACTCTCCAATGCCCAAGCATTCAAATCTGTGAGCATAAGGGTGCCATCCTTATTCAACCACCACAATAATTAATGTATAATTTATGTATTTGAAACAATTGATAGTTACTGGTTTTGAGGCAGGCGTCTTTCCAGGAACTGGGGGACAGTGTATAAGGAGCACAAGGACTCGGGCTGCTGGCCATATCCAGGCAGCAGGCAAGAGCCAGAGTCTCTCTTCTACCAGCTAGACACACAACCTCCCGAAACACCATCTGGGAACCAAGAGTTCAAGCACATGAGCCTGGGGGAGACATTTCACATGAACACAGACAGTAAGTTATCTGAGGGAACAGGCAGGCAGTGTGGACAGAAAGAGGCCTTCTGTGTTAGTGGTGTTGGCTTTAGATCTGCATGGGTTTATGGACATTGGAACAACAATAAGTAAGTGTGTATTAATTTTTTTCTATTCACACATTCTATTTCACCAAATAGTGTTAAAAGTTTAAAATATTTCATTTCTGGTCATGTCTCAGTAATTTAGTATTTAGTAAGTTTTCCTGGGCGCTCAGCTGTCTTAGTGTGATCAGGTTGCGGTGATCTGTGGGAAACAGTGTCTGCCGGGATGCGGTGGGAACAGGTGTTGGACTCCCTAACTCAGACTCTGGTAGAAAGTAGATGATTCATTGTGTGAGGCCCCAGAGTTTGTGCATAAGCCTCTGGCAGTCAGAGCTGAGGTGTCAGGTCTTTCATGGCCCCAGCTGTGCTGCTCAGGAACAACAGCAAGACCCCAGCAAGGTCGCTGCTTGTTCTCGTTAATTGTCAGCTCCTCCAGCCTCACCCCACACTGCTTTACTCAGTGGGAGCAGAGTGCTTTCCCAGCATGTATGAGGCTCTAAATTCAATCACCAACATGGAACAATAAACAAAATCAACATCTACACAGTGCTATCATCAACGTCCTCACCCCAGTTTTTTCCAATGCTCACAAAAGACCTTCTGGCCGCACGCATCTGCTGGAGACAGCTGATGCTGCCTCACCCTTGGTCCCCATTGGTGGAGGGAGTTATCTGAGACCGGAGGGGATTTCCAGTAAGATCTCCCTCCAGTGTCTTTCCCGAAAGGAGGAACCTCGTTTGGACCCTTAAAGGAAGGGTTGGTTTCTTTGGGCGCCGCCTCCAAAAGGAAGGGTGCCAAGCTTCCCTGTCTTATGTGTTTGTTATTTTGGTATTTGCCAGCACCACTTTAAAAAACACCCTTGGGGACCAAAAAGGAGTGTGGGCATCCTCCTGTGTCCTCCTGTGTGTTCCTGCTGTCACCGCCCAATCTCCATGCCCAGCCCTGTCTAACAGCCCTTCCTGCTGACAGTTTTACTCCTTTTCCTAGATTTCTGGGAGATGTGATTTCTTTTGCCTCTCATCGGGGACGTCAACTGCACATGAGCCGAGCACCCAGTGCTGCAGAAGGGCTCTCATTCCCATTCATCAGTATTCCTCCCTGCCCACCCTCCTTCCCCACGCCTCACACACATGTTTTTCTCTGTTGGTCTAGTTTTCCAGTTTAACTCTGTCTCTAACCAACCTGAAACATGACCCTCCCACCAATCCCGAATCATTTCCTCTGGCACACAGCTGTACAACCCTCCCTTGTGGAGGGGGCTTGAGATAAGCTGTACCCAAGGATGACCTGAAACTGTAGCCCTGGCTGGCCTCAGACTCACTCACGGCAGTCCTCCTGTCTCAGCCTCCCGAGTGCTGGGATTGCAGACGACAACCAGGTCCAGCTCAATTATTCTTTCTTAGTGTAAATATTGGGTTTCATTTAGTTTTAACCATTCTATTTTGTTTGAAAACATGATGCAACCATGGGAACGGAGAGATGGCTCTGTGGTTAAGAGCATGTACTTCTCTTTCAGAAGACTCATGTTCAGTCCCCAGCACCCATATTAGGTGGTCTGTAACTCAAACTCCAGAAGATCTGATGCCTTCTTCTTCCCCCATGGGCATGGCATGCCATGCATGTGGGGTACACAGCTCGGGAATGGGCATATGTATGCATATACGCACCAGATAAATAAGAAAATAAATATAATCTTTTAAAAGTAACAGAACCAGGCTGGGAAATAAAGTTCAGTGTGCACAAGGTCATAGGGTCAGTTCTGAGAACAGAAGAGGGCATGACTGCTCCAAGATATGGTTGGGGGAAGATTTTTACTGTGGATATGAGGGAGAATGCAGCCAGGGGCATCTGGAGGAGTCCAGAGCAGAAAAAGAAAATAGTACACTGAACATGGGCAGTGGTCTGGACCTGGTCATGAGAGGAGGTGGAGGGGTGGGGGAGGGGCAGAGAAAAAGAAGAGAGGAGAGAGAGGCAAGAGAGGAAGACAAAAAAGGACCGAGAGAGGGAACCAAGAGAACACATGACCCAGACGGCTGGGTTCTATAGGAATGAGACCTCTGGGGAAGGGAAAGCCATGCTGGAGGAGTCTGGGGTAGGGGGGCTGAGGGAAGCTGGGAGGAGCCAGAGGCACAGAGCAAGCCCGGAGGCCAGCATGTGCTTTGGCCAATAGACCCCAGGGAGAGCCGTTTGTCCTGAGTGTGTGTGTGTGTGCATGTAGGTCTATGTGTGTGTATGTATACACATGCATGTGTGTGTGCATGTGTATATGTGTGTGCATGTATTCGAGAGCATGTGTATGCATGTGTGTGTACGTGCAGGTATGTGAACATGTGTGTGTGCGCACGCATGTGGAGCCTGATGGTCCAGCATCCGGTATCGTTTCTCAGTTGCTATTAACCTCATTCTCCTGAGACATGGTCTGTCACAGAGGCCTAGAGCTTTAAAGCTGGCAGGGCCACCGAGCCCTGGGGACCCGCCTGTCTCAGCCACAGCAGCGCTGAAACTAGAAGGGGACACCAAGACTTTTTTATGTGGGTTCTGGGTACCCCATTCTGGTCCCCATGCTTGTATGACACGCTCCTTTACAACCGAGCCATTCTCAGCCCCAGGTTGGTCAGTTTCTACAGTGTTCACACCATATGAAATTACTGGATGGTGAGGCACTCTGTGACATGTGACCTACACACAAGCACACACACACACACATACACGTGATAGGGTAATATACTAAAAATGTAAAACATTAATAATCTCCCTACCAGGGCCTTTTAGCACAAGTCTGTGATCTCAGCTAGTACAGAGGTTAAGGCAGGGTGGTCACAAGTTCAAGGCTAACCTGGACAACTAACGAATCCTACCTCAAAGTAAAGAGAGGTCTGGGGCTGTAGCTCCCTGGCATGAACTTGTCCGGCATGCATGAGGACATTAATCCAACCCCTAGTACTTGATGAGTCCAGTGTGAACTTTGACCTCGAAGGAGGCTGATGCTTTGCCATGGCACAGCTGACAGGAGATCTAGATGGAAAAAGAAACCTAAACTCTTCCCTGTGTGGTACTAACCTTCACAGCTGTGAGAATCCCAGTTCCCTCCCTGAGCAGCCACAGCAATCCTGGATCTGACATCAGTGTGTTGTGCTAAAGAATATAAAACCAGGTAAGTTGAGTCAGAGACATCAGGAAGAGGAGCTGACACCCACAGAGATGAACACATCTCCCAGCGCTGCGCACCAAGTCAGAGAACTGCTTCAGTCCGGATCCAGCTCTGCCGCACCCCCACACCCCCCAGACTCTTGCTCTCAGGACTTCAATTGAAACCTGGCAGGACCCCACCCTCATCCTCTAGGATGCCCTGCCTCTGCTTTGAGGACCTCCCTTGAGGACTGGGCTGTGGGTAACCACAGGGACCCTCCCGTGAACTACTGGAGGCAACGCTGAATTCAGCAACAGTTCAGGGACCAAGCTGGAGAAGCCCCTCATGTCAGAACTACACCATGACTAACCTTCAGTTTCCTTTAACCTCTCAGAGATTTCCCTAACTGAAGAAGTGCAGACTCCACTGTCCAATCAAGAGCCTGAGCTCTGCCACGTCATCAGTTACCGGGGAAGCTGCTGCTGGAGGTGTCCACAGCACCACAGCCTTCTCCAGCTCTGGCAAACTTGAGAGAAAGTGGCAATTTCAGGTGAAGTAGATGCACTTAAATCACTTTTGACATCTGCACCATTAAGCTGAGGTACAGTAGGTGCCAGGTTAAAGGTTCCAGGCTCGCAGTCACCTTCGGTCACTTCTTTTGTTCTCACAAAGCTTCAGACACACAGCTGTCCCAGCAGCCGTGTGTAGGAGAGGTGAACGTTCCCGAAGGCTCAAACTGGTGAATGAATGACAGACCATCGCAGGGTGGGCTCAGCACTGTGGCCTGATTAATGTTCCAGCTGCAACTGGATCAAGCATTTAAAACAGTAAATAAACCAGGCAGGTGTGGCACACAATTTTAATCCCAGCGGAACTCTATGAGTTCAAGGCCAGCCTGGTCTACAAGAGTTAGTTCCAGGATAGGCTCCAAAGCTACAGAGAAGCCCTGTGTCGAAAAACCAAATAAGTAAATAAAACAGTAAAAAAAAAAAAAAAAAAAAAAGATCCTTTTAAAAACATTTATTCTTTGAAAAAGTTGTACATGTGTGCAATGTATTTTGATCCCATTCAACACCACTACCTTCTTTCAGCTTTCTCTGAGACCCCTCCATGTCTCCCTCCTAACTTCATTTCCTCTTTAAAGAAAAAAATTAACAGCCCACTGAGTCCAGTAAGCACTGCCCACATGCGCACAGATGTGAGGCCCATTCACCAGGGACATGAATTACCAGCCAACAGCCACCCTGCCCCCACAAAACAGCTATCTTTTTGTGTGTTTGGTTCTTGGTTTGTTTGTTGGTTTGAGACAGGCTCTAACAAAGTAGGCCAGAATGGCCTCTAAATCTCACAGACCCAGCTGCCTCTGCCTCCCAAGTGCTGGGATTGGAGGCCTGGGCTGTCAGGCCAGGCTGAGTGTCTTTTTAATGAAGGGAATTGCAAGTTTCAGAAAGGGACCTTCTTACTGAATCTCCAACCAGCAACTGATGATGCTGGTCTGCTCTGCTGATGATTGGCTACTCACACTGACTTTACCCAATCAGCACCAAGCAGTGATTTCCCTGATTCTTACTATTCTGTCACTGGGTAGAGAGGAAATAATTTCTACTGTGTGAAATTATTTCTGCTCCTCCTATTCCGGTCTCTTCTATCCTCCAACATGATGCGATTATGGCTCCACAGAGACCCCTGATGGCAGCAGTGGTCCTAATACTGATGGTGCTGAGTCCTCCCAGGGCTTTGGTCAGGGATGCCCCACCCCCACAAGTGCACACCTCAGGTGCTGAGCTGCTGGGGATTGGGGGAGGGAGGGGCCGACTTCTTACTGTTGAGGTCAAGCCCCTTGAATCTATTGATATTTTCTGTGACTGCCCACTGTCCTCACATGAAGTCTAAACTGTTTCCTTAAATAGGAGTGTGGATGCCTGTGATCTCAGATCTGTGTGAGAGGCCCCATGTATCAGCCATTGCTTTCCAGTTACTTCCTGTAGCATCTCCAGCCTTGTGTCATAGTCCTCAAGGCCTGGAGAGGATTGATAAACCATGGGGTTAAATTAACCCCTGCACAGGGCTTGTCTTCATTGTGTTGAGCTATGTCAAACCAAGAGGTTTCTCGTTAAAAATAGAACTTCGTGTGTGTTTGTATTCTATTTTGTATATATGTTTCTTTTGTTTTCAACATAAAAGACCAATATTGAAGTAATCAAAAGATTCCCCTGGAAGTGTCACAGGTCACGGGAACAGGGTGGGCATCCCAGGAAGATCCCTGTGCATCCTCTCCAGGCCATGAGGTCACTGCCTGGGCACCTGGGAGGCTGAGCCCAGGGCTCTGTGTTTCTCTCTCCCTGACTCCAGTGTCTGTGCAGCCTGTTCCTGTGTGGGGGCTCTGCTGGGCGGTGGGTTATTTCCCTTTCCCCTTGGGAGCACAGGGAAACTAAGGCAGAGTTTCTTAGACCTGGAAACAGCCTTCTAGATGACGGGCATCTGTGAACTGTTCTCAAGAATGTGAAGCCTCTTCTGAGAACCCGGGGCGGGTTAGAGCCCATTTGATGTTTGTGATTTGAATCTCTCTGCATTTCATTTTCTCCTACATTATCTATTCTGACCCATGGAAAGGACCTGACTCCTCTTCACACACAGGAAAATCAAAGTCTGGGGTCTGCATATGGGATATAAAAGATGGGGTTATTAACACGGCTAAGATGTGACCCCCAAATGCTGGACTGTGGCCGAGCCATCTGAGCCCTCTGTGCTTTAACTGATGACAATGGGGAAGAGAGGATGGTTTCCATAGAGATGTTTATGTCTTGGCAGGGATGGCCGTGTGGAGCACTGGGGGCTGCTGCCACACTGTGTGCTTCCCCTCTGTAAGTGCTATCATCTCAGGCATCAAATGACACAGAAGCTTCCAGGCTGCCTCTCTCCTCATTGTCACACTACACAGACCAGGTTCCTGCCCTTGTGTCATCATCCTACACACAAACTGTTCTTTAATATATATGCTTTATCAACATGTACGCTGTTATGCCAGAAGAGGGCATCAGATCCCCACTGTACATGTTTGTGAGCCACCATGTGGTTGCTGGGATTTGAACTCAGGACCTCTGGAAGAGCAGCCAGTGCTATTAAGTGCTAAGCCATCTCTCCAGCGCCCTCACATAAACTGTTAGTCTGGCTTCTGAAACTGTTGTTTTTCCTCCATTTTGTCTTTTTGTAAAATTCAAACCCATTTTCCTATCGTCAATGATATCTTAAAACACAGAGACCAGAAATTCTGTCTCTGAAACTCTCCGCAGTCTCTCTCTCTCTCTTACAGTCTTGAGTAGTGATGACTGCCACAGGTATTGTCCCACAAAATTCCCCCAACTTCTTCATCTTCCTGTGCATTCGTGAGATGGTAATGTCTGGGGCTCAAATGTACTTGAGTTAACAAATCTCTTCTACATTTTCTGAGTCAAATTAAATATGAAAATGAAGAACTATACATCTTATGCCTCGTGCATCATCTTATCTATTGAAACTACAGAAGCTCACGTGACTGACTGTCACACTCACCTGTCCCTGAGGTCACACTTGGCATCTGATTTTAAAAAGATCTGGTTTGTGAATTCTCTGGGTCTGTAATTCATATAAGGAATTGTCGGTCTGTGGTATCATATTGGTTTTCATTTCTGGAAACTTCTCCAGTAGGTTCCTATTAGTAACAATCCAGAAGCTTCCATCAACCCCAAGGCTTCTGAGTTGGGCTCCTCTTGACCCCACTCTCATCTCCCCCCGCCGCCCTCACGCCCTGTGCACTGTTGCTCGTGAACTCAGTGTTGGCAGGAGGTGTTACCTCAGCTGAGATGCGCCCCCTCCCCCTCCCCTGACACTGACAGTCCCCACCCTCTTCTTCTGGCTTCCATCTGTGACACATCTTCCCTGTCACTCCCCAGAGGTCTTCTCTGTCCCCTCCTGTCACTCAAGCCTTCCTGTTACTGGAACTCCACCTCTTTCTCCTACTTGTTCCTCACTGGCACACATTTAGCTCCAAAGAGGAGGGGGTGTGTGTTTTTCCCTCCACGGATTCCCAGCAGCAGCACAGGATCAGCTCAGGGTCAGTGCTCAGGGAGATTTCCTGTGTTCTGTGTGATGTTTCCAGGAGGAATGTGAGCTTGAGTGCCAGAAGGAGTGATGTCTTCAGAGCTGCTGAGAGCTTGTTTCCAGCACCAGGTGTGGAATCCCAGAGGGGCACATACCACTGGCCCCCTCTGCCCCTGGAATACAAGAGATATAGCTCTTGGATGCTGATCTTTGGGGATCTGGGCTGAATCTGGAAGCCAACACCAGTTCTTCCTGGATGGCCTGTGACAGGATTGTTCTGTTATCAAGTTTATACACAAATGGGTCATTGTCCCTGGAGCTGTGGGACCAGCAGCAACATCAAGCACTAACTGAGCAGGGGACACGTGCCTTGACCAAGCGTGTGTGACAGGGGAAGCCGACAGGCTGTGTCTCTACACAGGAACCACAGGCAGCTGAGGAATTCTGTGGGTGTGAGAAAAAATCTTCCCCAGGGAGGAGCACACCAACTGGCTATCCAATGCCAAATGGTTAGCCCTGAAAACATGCATACAATAACATTATATGGACTGAGAAGGGAATGTTCCTGTATATAGAAATCTATAAGCATATACGTACATGTATGTAGCAACAATAAATAACAGAACAGGCCATGAGTTGGAAAGAGAGCAAGGAGAGGTTTGTAGGAAGGTTGGCAGGGGTGTAAATGATAGAATTATATCACAATCACAAAATCTAAAAGAGTCTCACTGGCTGTATGAACCATAGTTAAGAGCAGGCCCTGTGTCCAATAGTAGAGGTTGTAACAAAAAGTGAACTCAGTGGTACTCCTGGAAGTTTTTTCTTCCTTCCTTCTTTCCTTCCTTCCTTCCTTCCTTCCTTCCTTCCTTCCTTCCTTCCTTCCTTCCTTCCTTCCTTCCTTCCACCTTACAAATCTTGCTTATGTATTATAGTTTCAGATTTCTTATATTTTATGTAATTCCTGTGTATGTGAATGTGTATGTCTGTTTTTCTTATGGTTTTTCTTTGACTTTGTGTGGTGTGTGTGTGTGTGTGTGTGTGTGTGTGTGTGTGTATTGTCCTATCCTAATTTTTTTCTTTTGTCTTAGTTTCCTGCTTGTTTTCTAATGGAAGAGGGAAAGAAATATTGCCAATTTGGGTGGGTGGAGAGGTGGGGAAGATCTGTGGGGAGTTGAGGGAGGGAAACTGTGATCAGAAAATATTGTATGAAAAAAGCTCAATTTCAATAATAATAAAGAAAATACCATCAGAGGTAAATGCCCAGTCAACCTCTGCATCCTCTCAGGATCTGGAGGTCACAGATAAGGGCCCAGAAAAGTGTGGACACCTCCTCTCCTGCTAAGGCTGGATGCGGTAAACTCAGCCTGCCCTGTATGGTTGATGTCCATGGATTCCCAGTAAACTCAGTCTGCCCTGTATGGTTGATGTCCATGGATTCCCGGTAAACTCAGTCTGCCCTGTATGGTTGATGTCCATGGATTCCTGGTAAACTCAGTCTGCCCTGTATGGTTGATGTCCATGGGTTCCCACCTTTTCTGAAGAGAAACCAGAGGAGGCATGGATAGGGAGGGCAGTGGAAGAACTGGGAGGAGAAAGGGGAGGGGAAACTACTGCAGGATTTAAAGAAAGAAAGAAAGAAAGGAAGGAAGGAAGGAAGGAAGGAAGGAAAGAAGGACACTTAAAAGAAATCCCACACTAGCTCAAATTGAGTATAGTAGAGGGTTATTTATTTAGGGGAAGTCTCACAGATCACAATCCTCTGCTGGAACAGAGAACAGCAACCAAATCCTGCAGCTGGAATAGAGGCCAGAAGCATGCTTTATATCAGCATAAATAGTATAAGAGGCCACGCCCAAGTGGGTGGGTAACTTAAAGGCTACTGGCAATAGGAATTCCTACAGTACCTCCCCCTTTTATTTAAATAAGAGAGTTCTAAGCCTAATACAAATTATATACAATAAGAACAAATATATCAAGCAAGAAACGTGATAAATGTTTCAATAATTATCCTACCCTAATGAGTTTAAGTCTTGTATAATAAATAACTTGGCCAAGTCATGAGAGGAAATTAAATACAACTATCTAGTCTTCAGCCCCATCAAAGATCTGAGAAGGGAAATTATATTACTTGAGTAAACAGGAAGTGTAATCAAGCAATTTCCAAATGTGGAACAAATGACAGAGACAACTAGCTACCTGGGCAATCACCCAAAGTCTCATTTGCAATGTTGGAGCAACCAACTTTGGTTAAGGCCTAGAGTAACTGACAGACCATTTTCAGAGGCAAGAAAATTTTCAATCCGTCTTACCCTATCTTGGCAGGATTTGACAGTCTTTTTTCTTGTGTCCTGTTTGTCCTGTCTGGACATGTGCATTTTGTCAGTGGTCAATGTACGGGCAGTTCCTTGCCCAAAGGCCAGTTTTGCAAAGAAGAAAATAAACTCCAAGTGAAGTGTCTTTGATGCTCAACATTCTCACGGGAATAGATCAGTGCTGCCAGGAGCAATTGTGTCTCACGTCAACAGAACCCTAAGTTATTTAAATGCTATATTCTACAGCTCTTTGAAGTGGTTGAAGATTGCCTATCTATGCACAATACAATCTTTATGTATCTAAAGAACCTGATTAGTCTAAGTATGACAAACATAGATGACTATTGATCTATTATTCTTAGTACCTATATAACTTAAAGACTAAGACTTCATATTAGAATATCAAACAATCTTTAAACAACTGTGCAACAAATGAGGACAATGGCCTCAAAATGTAAGCAATGTATAAATATCTTGATCAGAGGTAGAAATGTGTATTGTGATATGAGAAATATATCCTAAAATTTTATAAATATACAAAAATGTTTTAAGCAGAGATAGAAGCATGCATGCATACAATATGACAAAATAACAATATTGTAGGCAAAATAGAAACATATTCAATATAATTTAAGTTTGTATCAATATACAAGAATCTATACCAATGTAAATTGCCTATAAATAATAGCTCACAAGTATTCACGCTATTACTCACTATTATTATTAGTGTGAGTAAGCTCACACTAATCAATTATTCTATCTAATTTCCCCCCTTTTTTTCCAAAGAGATTCCTGAACCTACATAATTACCTCCAACCCCCAACTCTATACCAATTATAATCAACCCCTAAATGATGTCCCTAACCCTGAGGAGAAGCCTGGTTAGGAGAGAGGATGTCATCTTCTAGAATTACTTCCAGTTGTCATGGGGGTGATGTTCTTTCTAAGGGATACTGTGAGAGTAAAATGATAGTTAAATTCCAAGATTACTGTCTGGTATAATTGCAAATAGTCTCTGAGTATTTGGTAGGGTTTTTCTGAGGTTCCTATTTGGAGTTCTGGCCAGAACATTGTAAAAAAAAAGTATAGCATTTCAGCTAACCAAGTTGGAACCATCTTGAGCAGCTGGTACCCAAAACAGGTCTTATAGTAGTGCTATCATAATCATGATGTCATATCAACCAGGTGGAGTTGCTGTTGTGGGGCTCCATCTTCTTCCTGCAAACTTTAAAGATTACTGCAGGAAAATTCATTGTTCATTGTGGAAAACTTAAACATTATTTATATAGACATATACAGAAATATATATTCAATGAAAGGTATGATAGAGACAAAAATAAGTATGAAGAAAAGTAAAATTTTTTCAAAATTCTCTCTTCTTTCTATCCCATACTATATGGCTCTTGACATGAAACAGAAACTCTGAATTTTTCTCTTAACAACATGCTTGGATTTAGAGAAGGACAGAGCTATTGTTCAGCTCCAAAGACAGCTCTATATATTCATATATATGTATATATTAAAATGTATATGTTTTGATCACCTGTCCTTACAAGTCCTTACAAGTCATATTACAAGCCATTGTCCAACTCCAAAGCCAGCTCTCTCTTTCTCGCTTGATATATATATATATATATATATATATATATATATATATATATATATATATGTGTGTGTGTGTGTTTGTGTGTGTGTGTGTGTGTGTGTGTATGTGTTTGTGTGTGTTGGTCACCTGTTCTTATAAGTCATATTCCTTTTATTGATGATCCTGATTGTAAGGTTATTTTTCCTTCTGTCAGCATCCAAACATCTAAGGTTTCTTGAATTTTTATTTTCCTATAAAGACAAGAGCAGAACCCTGCCCCAACCGTTATGAGGTTTTCTTACCACTTGTATGATTATCACCCCTGTGGATGAGCTGTCATTTCTCTTTCTCAAGAGGTTTCTCTTTTTCAAACCAAATCTTTATTAATTTTGATGGTATCCATAGTTTTTCTTCTCCTGTGGAAAGAAGAGCAAACCCCCTTCCCCAATGCAGCATCTCTCCTGGCTTCCATTGTGAGGTCAACACATCCTTGAAATACACTGGCTGATTTAATTCAGAAGACTTTTCTATTTCCCAATATCTCACTGCTGCTGCTCTCCCTTTCTCATTATCATTAAGAATGCAAGGTTAATAAAGCATTATGTAATCTATTTCTGGGGGTATTTTTCATCCCTTTCTGTTTATTTAACATAACCTTTATAGTTTGAGTTGATCTTTCTATAACTGACTGACCTGTAAGATTGTGTGATATACCTTTAATATGTTTTATATCAAGCAAAAAACTGTTTCATAATAAGCAAAAGAACTGTTTCATTTTCTTAGAGACATATGCTGGACCATTATCTGTCTTTATTTGTGCAGGTATACCCATGATGGCCACAACTTCTAATAAATGTGTGATTACTGAATCAGCCTTTTTCTGAGCTCAAATCAGTTGCACATTGAAAACCTGAATAGGTGTCAATGGTATGGTGTACATATTTTAATTTTCCATATTCTGTAAAGTAGAACACATCCATCTGCCAGATTTCATTCCTTTGAGTACCTTTTGGGTTAGTCCCTGCAGGTAGCAGTGTTTGTTTATAGAAAGAGAAAGTAGGACAGCTCTTTATAATCTCCTTAGCCTAAATGGATGGTGACCTTTATATACAGTTCCTTATAATATCCTTCCCAGAATTATGAGTTCCTGGGACTGGAGGAATATTAATCTGGGTATTCCATTGCTATAGCAGGTCATGACCCCATAAATTCACTGCATTATTAACCACATATGGCCTCAGCTTCCCTCTCTGACTTTCTGATCCTATGCAGTCAACCCAATCTCATGCTTTGTTTAACTTGAGATATGGTTCCAATTCCTAGTAATTGAACATCTGCCTCTTGAAGAGGCCAATTTGGATGGCAAGATTCTGGAGTAATGATACTCACATCCACACCTGTTTCTATCAAACCAACAATTACAATGCCATTTATACACACTCTTGGCTTTGGTCTTTGATCATTTATAGTTGTTTGCCAGGATATATGTTTCTTATTTTCTATCAGAATTTTTGAGTTATCGTCCATGTTTATTCTATCATCCAGAACAGTATGGTCTCTTATGGAAGGCTCTGGATTTTTAAATTTTCCTGGTGAGACATGTCCTCCACAGTGACTGGGAATGACTGGGCCACTTTTGTCTTGGGGGCCCATGAGATAACCCCTAAGGAGTTTCCTGATGATATCAGATTGCCTTATCTGTCTTTTGTTGATCTGCACTCATTGGTCCAATGTCAGCCTTTGCCATACCTTCTACATATACCCAAAGGTTTAGTCCTCCTATTTTTGCCATTCCCAGAGGAGACATTATTCCTAGGAATTCCTTGTCTGCAATCCCTTCTCAGATGTCCTATTCTATCACAATTAAAACATTTGGCATTTTGATGTCTCCTCATTCCTTTGGAAATTGCTTCTCCTACCCAAAATTCAGTATTACAGTCAAATGTCTCAATGTTCATTGTATGCAGGATCCATTCATCCATAGGTGCTGATCTAACCTTTAAAGGCCCAAGTATCTTTTTGTAGTATAAGTTGGCATTTTCAAAATCCAGAGATTCAATAAGTACCTGTCAAGCATCTGGGTCTGTTACTCCTATTTGTACAGCCTTAGTTAATCTTTGTAAAAAGTTACTAAAGGTTTCTCTCTGACCCTGTTTAACCCTGGTATATGATTCAATTCGTTTTCTCAGTTCTTGAATCCTGTCTCAAGAATTTAAGGCTGCTGTGTGGCACAGGGACAAGATTTGTTCATCGTAAAGAGCTTGAACCTGTGGGTCAGCACAGGTGCCCTCGCCAAGAATTTGATCTTGGGAAGTCTCAAGTCCTTTTGCTGTTCCCTGTTGTTCTAAAATTTTAGCCTCTTCCCTGAAATAACATTTAAACATCAACTGAGGCCCATCATCCAGGACTGCTGAAACTACCTGAAGTCAGTCATGTGGTGTTGCTTTAATGCTAGAAGCCCATGTCTTTATCATCTCCCTAACAAATGCAGAATGCAAGACATAAGTTATGACAGCTTGATTAATTTCTTTTAGATCATTCATTCCTATAGGTATCCATTTATATTCTTTGGATCCTTATGGGCCTTTAGAAGTTGATGCTTTGTCAGAGTAGATTACAGGGTAAGAAGCTAAAACCCTGGGTAAGACATCTCTGACAGCTACTGGCGATGTTGAATCCTGTCCCTGTGCCTTCTTTCCCTGTTCATCAGCTCCAATAATTTCCTCAATCGTTTCAAATCTTTTTACTATTGTCTTTTGTAAAGCCTGAGTCACCTGGCCTGTATATATTTCTAGTGGTTTCATTGAGGTACCTAGTCTCTGGTCCTCATTCTGCACATGTGATTCCAAGGTCTGAAGTTTTTCCTTTAAAGATAATACCTCATCCTTGGGCATTATTTGGATAGCATGCAGATTGCCATCCTGGAGAAATACTCTGTTAACCCATCATATCTTTTTAACAAATTTTGATTGTCAAATTCAATAGTATAAGTTCTTCCAGATAATTTCTCAGTACTCTTAGACATAGATTCAATTTTGTCCATGAAATTAATGTTACACTCTTCAATAGTATTAATTTTTTCAGGTAACTTTTGATTTTTGGTGGTATTAATCCTTTCAGCTAGCTGTTCATTATTAGTCTGTAAAGACTGTATCATTTCTAAAAGAGCTTCATTCTTGGCTTTGTTATCAAACCATTTTCTTAAGGATATAATATGAAGAAAAAAACTGAATTCCAATATCCAATAAATGGATGTATCACTATAACCATATAAGCCTTGCATAATATAATCCATAGCATTAGCAAAAAAGTTACTAAAACTTTCAATGTTAATGTAGTCTTCCATTATATAACTTTCAAGTTTATTGATTTATTAATTACCTGTTATGAAATCCAGTAAAATATTTTAGGTGTAATAATCTTTATTGTCCAGCAGGTGTTGTGGTCACAGAGTTGCAATTAGAAGTGATGCAATCTGTGGCGACACCAACAGTCCTGATCTGCTTTAGTCTCCCACCTTGGTACTGGCTAATACTAAAAGCAATTAAATCAATTCCATACATGGAGCAAGAAGCCCAGAACTCATGGGCTGGGAGCACAAACCAGAAACTGCACAAGTCGCCACATGGCAAGGAATGTGGCAGTGGTTGAGGGGTTGTTCTTGAGCTTGAAAAATTTCCAAGCCACTGCACGCAGTTAGCGCCATTGTGGCGGGGATTTTACAAAAGCTGTTTAGGTAAAAGCAAGGCAACTGGACAGGGTTGGGATACTTTCTGGACTGGGGACCGGTTAGGCTTTTAGGCCGTCCACCTGGTTGGTGTGGAGTCCAAATCCATGTGGGGCGACAGATGAAGAAGAACTCTTAAAAGAAATCCCACACTAGCTCAGAATTGAGTATAATAGAGGATTATTTCTTTATTTAGGGGTAGACTCACAGATCACAATTCTTTGCTGGAACGGGGAACAGCAACCGAATCTTGCAGCCAGAAAAGACATGTGCTTTACATCAGCATAAATAGTATAAGAGACCACGCCCAAGTGGGCAGGTAACTTAAGGGTTACTGGTGGTTGAAATTCCTACAGCAAGAAAGAAAGAAAGAAAGAAAGAAAGAAAGAAAGAAAGAAAGAAAGAAAGAAAGGTGGGAGGGAAGGAGGGAGGGAGGGACGGAGGGATGGAGGGAGAAAGGGAGGTGTAGTAATGAGGGGCTCGGGCTGTGTTCCCAGCGCCGGGTCCCTTGTTCTGTCCCACCCGGCTCCCGGTGCGTACCCGAAATAATTACACGGAAACTGTATTCATTTAAATACTGCTTGGCCCATTAGCTCTAGCCCCTTATTGGCTAACTCTCACATATTATTTTAGCCCATCTCCATTAATGTGTATCGCCACTTGAGTTGTGGCTTACCGGCATGAGTCTAACCCGTGTCCATCTTGTGCTGGAGAAGCATGGCGTCTGCCTCTGCCACACTGCCTTCTCTCTCCCCACATTCCGTTCTATCTACTCCGCCCACCTAAGGGCTGCCCTATCAAAAGGCCATGGCAGTTTTCTTTATTTAACCAATGAGGGCAATACACAAATAGAAGACCCTCCTACACCAGGGAGGGAGGGAAGAACTGGAAGAAGGGTGTGAAGGGAGAACTGTCCCAGCCTCACCTAGAAATGGAGGGGATTTCCCCTGAGTTCCTCCATCTCTCCTTGTTTACACCACTGTCAACTGTCCTGCCTGGGCAGGGCTGTGTGTCCTTCTGCCCTGTGGGTTGTGGTGATGTTAGAGGTGGGCTGGGGCGAGCTTGGGTCTGGTCATCTGTGGCAGCTGAAGAAGAACTGAGGGACTCGGGCATCTTGTCTCCAGAGAAGAAGATCATTTCTGTCTCCACAGCTTGGTTCTTGGAACAAGTTAAACACGAGTGTCATTTCTACAATGAGACGCAGCATGTGTGGCTTCTGTTCAGATACTTCTACAGGAGTATGCACACTTTGACAGTGACTTGGGCGAGTACTGCACGGTGACTGAGCTGGGGTGGCCAGATGCTGAGTACTGGAACAGCTAGAAGGAGAAACTGGAGCAGCAGTGGGCTGAGGTGGACACATACTGCAGATACAACTACGGGGTTGTAGAGAGCTTCACTGTTCAGTGGAGAGGTGAGAATTGATGGCAAGGGGTTGGAAACAGGGTGAGGTGAGGACTGTGAGGAAGCAGTAGGAGTGTGTGTGTGTGTGTGTGTGTGTGTGTGTGTGTGTGTGTGTGGCAGACTTTTACATGTAGCAGGTAATTTAAAAGACAGTTTTGCTAATATTGGCAATTTTTTAGTCACTGTCTTCTGTCTTCTGCAGAATGTCTGGCAGACTCTTTGAGGAAGCAGGAACCTTGATGGACTGTCTCACCTTCTTTAGGCAAGTTCAGCAGTCACTTCTCTGTGGGTTCTGCATGTCCAGTTCATACAGCATATCATCAAGCAGTACAAGCAAGCACAGTATCTTGCCCAAATGGCTAGCCTTGTCACATTGAAGGCAAAGATGTTAATGAATTTCTTCAATGTCCATCAACCTCTCTGAAGCAATTGGTGCTGCCAAAAGCAAACATGTCTTAGAGTCTAAGTTCTTAAAATCTGTTAAATGCCATATTCTGTAGGCCTTTGTAATGTTGAAGATTATCTATGTAATTGAAATATATCTCTGTATATCAAAAAAACATAACTTGACTACAATTTTGACTATTATAAATGACTATTAATCTAATTTTAAATTATATTTACATTTTTAAATGAGCTTCACAAGCACAATATTTTAAACAAGAAGAGAAGTATATATACATAGTGTAACAAAATTGACCTTAAATTTGTATCAATAGACCACTATCCATACCAATGCAAAGTATTCATCTCTATAGCATAACCCCCCCCCTTTAACTGCAATGAAACATTTATAAACAGTATTTTTGGGAATTTGGGTGCGGTTCTCTAGGCTACTTCCTGCCAAATGTTGGTTGAAGTATTTTTAGGGTTCACAGAGACCTTTTGGGGGAATGTGTTCTATCAAACCACATTAGTCTGGAAGAAATCCACAGGTTCTCATCTTCTGTGGAACAAAAGCAGAACCTCTTTTCCAAAGTAATATATTCTTAGACTCAATTTTTTTAGTTAAGATACCTTTAAAATATATTTGTTGGTTTAGTTTTGTAGCCTCCAAAATCAAATATCTCTCTGCGGTTAGCTTATTAAGTAAAAAAATTCAAAGAAAACACAATAATATACATAATACAGACTCTGTATATTTTCCATCTTTACCAGGATTTTTTACTCTATTACTTTTTAATATCTATTTTATTTCCTTTACTCCTTTAATCTATGACTTTCTGTACTCTTCTTTCTCTTAAGACCACGTACATTTATCCAACACTGTGACCCATTCAGAGGTCTTTTTTGTCTAAATCTGTCTTATTGTATATCTGTAATCATTTTCTGACCAGGAGCACTTCTTAAATGCTAAGCGGCATGGCTAGGACTAAGGTGGCTTTGCCTTTTGGTTGTTCCGAGTCTAATATGACTGAGGCATGTTTACTGCCATTTCTGCACGCCATGCTCCTGCCCCAGCTCCAGGGATTCAGTGTTTCTATTTCGTAATTAAGCAACTTGCAGCATGCTGCTCACAAATCCCATTTAAGTGCAGGAACCCCCATAAGGGCCCAAGCTATTCATGCTGCCAGCATGAACTAGGAAGCCAGCTTTTAAAGAAGCCATACAGTTTTTGTTACTAATGCTGAGTCAAGAAACCTTCTCTTAAAGGAGCTGTCCCTCTGCTCCCGACCAGCAAGCAGATACAAGTAATAATCAACAACTCCTAAATGGTGTTTCCAACACTGATGACATTCTTTTTTTGGGAGAGGGGGCATTGTCCTCTAAATTACTTCCTGCTGTCATGGGAGCAATGCTCTCTTTACGGGATCCTGCAAAAGTAAAGTGATGGTTAACTTTCAAGATTACTGTCCAGTATAGTTGCCCCCACACAGGTGGATGCACTCTTGGTGCCTGAGCCCACATACCAGGACCCAAATTTCTATATCCAACATGTTGGGCACAACCTGTTGAAATAACCAGGCAAGCTAAGGATAAAACAATTATATTTTATTTATTACAAGGGGAAAACTCATGAAACAGGAAACAAGAAATCCAAGCACAGCGATGTCCTGTGGGAAAAGGTGAAGAGAAGGCACACATGGAGATGCACACCTTTTTACCCTGGGTCCCAGAGAAGCCAAGCCTTTACTAAGAATCACCTCTTAAAGATGGTTGGCAAACAAAGTTCCCCATCAACCTCATGCTGTATATGCTTCAGGAAAATTCCACTGAGCTGTAAGCAGAGCCAATTAACTAATTTCTCTCTTTCCACATCACAACTGTAGAACAAGCACAAGGTCTATATTCTCACTCCACAAAGAACAAAGAGGTAAGATGAAAAGGGTAACTAGTCTCCCAAAATTTTAAATCCCAATTAGGAAAGCAACAAAAACTCTTTATGCTGCAGAGAAAAGCCCTCATCCAGGAGATCTTGTAGTATGGGTGTTCCCGCAAGGAATCAGGGAGCCCGCAACCCATGAATTCTGGCCAAGAACACCCAGCAGCCTTCCTCCCTAATCCAGTGATCAATGTCTCATATGAATATATTTGGCATTGACTTATTGGGACACCATGGTGGCCTTAGTCCTGTGATGACCACGTAGCACCTGAGGGACATAATATGGGCTCTGTCTACTCTGAAATGCAGACTTCAGTGTCAGCATGTTTTTCTGAGTAGAGAGTTTTGCACAGGGCTCTACTGAAGGTCTAAGAAATCTAAGTATTTGAATGATATGTGGGGATAACCTATAAAACTTTAAAAACTCAGTTTTCAATAAATAACTGCCTAAATTGTTTGCATTTCTTGGAAAATAATTCTTTACTCTCTTCCACAAATAGCCCCTTTCTCTTTTCCCATGAGTCCTCACCCCTGTAGAATAATCCTTTTCTACACTATGAATTTATATTATTCTCACTGGTTAATGAAAAAGCTAATAGGCTAGTATCTGGGCAGGAAGATAGACAGAAAAGTCAAACTGAGAATGTTGGAAAGAAGGAGGAAGAGTCAAGAGATGCCAGCCAGCAACCCAGGAAGCAAGGCACACTAGAGGACAGGTAAAGTGATGAGCCATGTGACAATACATAGATTAATAGAAATGTGTTAATTTATGTTGTAAGAATTTGTAACAATCCTGAGATTTTGGCCAAGTATTTATAAATAATAAAATAATAAAAATCTCTGTGTGGTAATTTGGGAAGCAGCTGCTAGGTACTTGGTAACAGGTGATTCTGACTGAAAATATCTGATTAGCAAACAAACAAAAAACCACGTGGTTTCAAAATGGTGGCTTCCTGGTCTATGCTGCCAGGACAAACTCTGACTCTTTCAGGAGGCCAAGCACTTGAGTAGGGTTTGTGGGCATCAAGCTGCAAGTTACTTAGTGGCAGCATGTGCCAACTGGTTACCAGAGTTGAGGTGGTAAGGATGGCTTCCACCTGATAGTCTCTAAGGCAGCGAACAGACCTCATCCATGTTGGACTGGGCACAGTCAAAAGGCAAAGTAGCCTTAGTCCAAGCCATGCTCACTTAGTATTTTAAAAAGAGCGCTTCTAGTAAGAAAATAATTACAGATACACAATAAATACAGATTTAGATAAAAAGAGACATTTAAATGGGCCACAGTGTTGGATAAATGTACACAGGCTTGGGAGAGAGAATAAAAAGAGTATAGACAGAATAAAACAAATTATTTAAAGACACAGAGCACAGTCATCGATAAAAGGAGTAAGAAAAATAAGCCACATAAAAATGGAATATACACAGAGTCTGAATTATGTATATTATTGCATTTTCTTTAAGGTTTTTTGACTGTGAATGTGCTAAGTATAGAGAGACATTTCATTGTATGGGCTGCCATGCGAAGCCAACATATATATTTTAAAGGTATCTTGACTTCAAAATTTGGGTCTAAGGATTTGTTGCTTTGGAAAAGAGGTTCTTCTTTGTTTCCACAGAGGAAGAATATCTGTGGATTCCCTCCTGAATAATGTGGTTTGATGGACCAAGACCCCCCAAAAGGTAGCCATGAATATCCCCAAAAATTACTTCACCCAACAAGAAGCAGGAAGTAGTTTGGAGAGAACTATGCCCAAATTCCCAATATTGTTTATAAATATTTGTTTACATTTAAAGGGGATATGCTATAGAGATTTGCATTGGTATGGATCTTGTTCTATTGATACAAAGTTTAGGTCAATTTTGTTATATGTATATGTATTTCTGACCTTGATTAAGTTATTGTGTTTGTGCAGCTTATTTAAAAATGTAATAGATAATTCAGAAATAAAGGTTAATAGATAGCCATCTATAATAGTCAAGCTTGTAGTCATGTTAGCTAGGTTTTCTAGATATATAGAGATATATTTCAGTTAGAGGGATAATCTTCAAACCTTTCAAATACCTAGAAAATATGGCATTTAAAATGTTTAAGAACTTAGGA
Source organism: Ondatra zibethicus (assembly GCA_004026605.1). NCBI lineage: Eukaryota > Metazoa > Chordata > Mammalia > Rodentia > Cricetidae > Ondatra > Ondatra zibethicus. The sequence goes on from PVIU01001651.1 coordinate 21,163, forward strand.
CTTTTCACGACAATGAGACTCATCTGCTCCTGGCAGCACCAATCTACTTCATGAAGAAGATGGGCATTGAAAAGGATCCTCATGGAGTTTGTTAGCCATTTGGGCAAGAAACTGCTCTTGCCTGAACTGCTTCACTGGACTTGAAGGACCCACAGAAAAATGACTGGTGGACTTGCCTAAAAAAGGAGAGACAGTCCTTCATGTTTCCTGTTTAATGAAAGAGCCTGCCAGACATTCTAGAGGACACAGAAGAAAATGCCTGGCAAACTGCCAATATAGATGGAACTGTCTTTGACATTTCTTGCTTCATGGATAAGTCTGTCAGATACTATGGGCCTGTTCGGTGAAGATGGGTGTCCCAATGTTACAGAAGAACTTTGGGTGACTGTCTAGGCAGTGAGATGTCTCTGTCAATTCTAGAATTTTGGAAGTTGCTTACAATGTACTTCCTATATACTTAGATAATATTATATCCTTCTGTAGTCTTTGATGGAGTTGAAGAATAGATAGTTATAATTATAGTTTTCCTTAGTTATGATAGAAGATAAAATAGGTATAAATAGTATAACTGTAACTCTTACTTGATACCTATCTCATTATATGTAATTTTAAAAGTTAAAACCTTCCTTTATATTTAAACAGAAAGGGGGAAATGGTATGGGAAGTCCTTCTGTATTTGTATTGCTTTCGTTGTTTAATACAGAAGCTGTTTAAGTAAATGGCTTAACAAAATATAGCCAGGCTAGAAGGGATATATAGAGATAGTAGGAGGAGTCAGGGAGGACCCATGTAGCTGCACACAGGAGACAGACACCAGACCCTTGCTGGTAAGCCACAACCATGTAGAGATACACAGATTAATAGAAGCAGCTTAATTTAAGGTATAAGAGCTAGCCAGCAATACACTTAAGTGATTGGCCAATCAGTGATTTAAATAATATAGTTTCTGTATGATTATTTTGACTCAGGTTGGTCAGGTACTTTGCCATGGCACAGCTGACAAGAGATCTAGATGGGAAAGGAAACCTAAACTCTTTCTTGTATGCTATTAATCTTCACAGCTGTGAGAATTCTAGTTCCTTCCCTGAGCATCCACAGCAATTCTAGATCTGACCTCAGTGTGTTGTGCTAAAGGATAAAACACCAGATAAATTGAGTTAATGACATCAGGAAGAGGAGCCTTGCCTCCAGCTGACACCCACAGAGATGAACACATCATCCAGGGCTGTGCACCAAGTCAGAGAACTGCTTCAGTCCAGATCCATCTCTGCTGCACACCCCACACTCCCCAGACTCTTGTTTTCAGGATTTCAACTGAAACCTGGCAGGACCCCAATCGTTAATCCCCCTGGACGCCCAGCCTCTGCTTTGAGTGCCTCCCTTGAGGACTGGGCTGTGGGTAACCACAGGGACCCTCCCGTGGGCTACTGAAGGCAACACTGAAATCAGCAACAGTTCAGGGATCAAGCTGGAGAAGCCCCTCATGTCAGGAATACACCATGACTCACCTTCAGTTTCCTTTAGCTTCTCAGAGATTTCCCTAACTGAAGAAGTGCAAATTGCACTGTCCAATCAAGAGCCTGAGTTCTGCCACATCATCAGTAACTGGGAAAACTGCTCCTAGATATGTCCACAGCACCACAGTCTTCTCCAGCTCTAGTTAATGTGAGAGATAGTGGTGACTTCATCTGACCTGGAGGCACTTAAATCACTTTTGACATCTATATCATTAAACTTCAGGGCAGTAAACCCTAGGTTAAAGATGTCTGACTCGCAGCCATCTTCCTTCACCTCCTTTGCTCCCACAAGCTTCAAACTCGAAATTGTCCCACAGTCCTGTTTAGAGATGAAGGAGAGGTGAATGGTCCCCCAGTGCTCAGATCGGTGAATGAATGACAGACCATCTTAGAACTGGCTCAGCACTCTGGCCTGATTAATGTCCCAGCTGCAACTGGATCAAGCATTTAAAATAGCAAATAAAATGATACTTTGAAAACATTTATCCTTTGAAAAAGGTACACCAATATACAATGTATATAGATTCTATTCACCATCACCATCTCCTTCCAGCTCCCCCTGAGACCCTCCAACTGCATTTTCACTTTTCATAAAGTTACCAACTCACTCAGTCCAGTTAGCACTGTCCACATGAACACGGATGTGGGGACGTCAATGGGGATAGGGGGCACGGACTGAACTACCAACCAAACACACCTTGCTTCCCCCCCAAAAAAAAACCTTTATTCTTAGTTTGATTTTTTGTTTATTGGTTGATTTAAGGGCAGGCTTTTACAATGTATACCAGGCTGGGCTCCACTCAGAGATCCAGCTTAGAGACTCCTAAGTGCTGGGGCTGGAGGCTTGGGCCTCCAGGTCAGGCTGAGTGCCTTTTTAAAAAATTTATTTTCACTTTTTTTTATTTAATTACTTTAAAAAACCACTCTTTTCTCCATTTACAAACCAATCCCAGTTCCCAGTCCCTCTCCTCCTCATGCTCCTTTCATCTTTTAATGGAGGGAATTGCAAGTTTCAGAAGGGGACCCTGTTACTGAATCTCTAACCAGCAACTGATGATGCTGGTCTCCTCTGCTGCTGGTTGGATTCTCACACTGACTTTACCCAATCAGAACCAGTGCAGTGACTCCCCTGGTTCTTACTATCCTGTCAATGGGTGAAGAGAGGAAATAGCTCCTACTGTGTGAGCTTGTCTGCTCCTCCTATTCCGGTCTCTCCTCTAATTCCATCATGATGCCACTGTGGCTCCCCAGAGGCCCCTGGGTGGCAGCTGTGATCCTGACACTGATGGTGCTGAGCCCTCCCGTGGCTTTGGTCAGGGACCCCCGACGTAAGTGCACAACCTGGGTGATGAGTTGATGGGGGTGGAGGAGGAAGGGGCCAATTTCTTCACTGCCCAAGTCAAGTCCCTTGAATCTACTGCCCACAGTCCTCACATGAAATCCAAACTGTTTCCCCAAATAGGAGCGTGGATGCCTGTGCCCTCAGATCTGTGTGAGAGGCCCCATGTATCAGCCATTGCTTTCCAGTTTCTTCCTGGAGCATCTCCAGCCTTGTGTCACAGTTCTCAGGGCCTGGAGAGGATTGATAAACCATGGGGTTAAATTAAACCCTGCACAGGGCTTGTCTTCATTGTGTTGAGCTATGTCAGACAAAGGGGTTTCTCTTTAAAAATAGCACTTCATATATGTATCAATATTCTATTTTGTATGTATGTTTCTGTCTTTTTTTAAGTTAAAAAGCAGTCAAATATTGATGTAATTAAAAGATTCCCCTGGAAGTGTCACAGAGTTACGGGAACAGGGTGGGCATCCCAGGAAGATCCCTGCGCATCCTCTCCAGGCCATGAGGCCACTGCCTGGGCACCTGGAAGGATGAACCCAGGGCTCTGTCTCTCTCTCCCTGACTCCAGTGTCTATGCAGCCTGTTCCCACATGGGGACCCTGCTGGCTGGTGGGTTGGTTCCCTTTCTCCTTGGGAGCACAGGGTAGCTAAGGCAGCCTTAGAGAGGATGGGCTGTGTGAGATGCTTCAGAGTCTGTGCAGCCTCTTCTGAGATCCCGGGGCTGGTTAGAGCCCATTTGATGTTTGTGATTTGACTCTATCTGCATTTCATTTTCTCCTACATTCTCCATCCTAAGCAGACAGAAAGGACCTGACTCCTCTTTGCATCTTGCGATCCACTTCTACTTTCATGACCCATATCTACACCACACACAGGAAAATCAAAGTCTGGGGTCTGCGTATGGGATATAAAAGACGGGCTTATTAACACTGCTGAGATGTGACCCCCCAAATGCTGGGACTGTGGCCGAGCCATCTGAGCACTCTATGCTTTAACTGATGACAATGGGGCAGAGAGAATGGTTTCCATAGAGATGTTTAGGTCTTGGCAGGGATGGCCGTGTGGAGCACTGGGGGCTGCTGCCACACTGTGTGCTTCCTCTCTGTAAGTGCTATCATCTCGCACATCAAAGCACACAGAAGCTTCCAGGCTGCCTCTCACCTCATTGTCCCACTCCACAGTTCAGGTTCTTGCCCTTCAACATCATCCTGCACATAAACTGTTCTTCTTTTAAAAAAAAAAGATTTATTTATTTATTTCCTTAACGTATGAGTGCTCTATCTGCATGTGTGACTTTATGCCAGCAGACGGCATCAGATCCCACTAGAGATCATTGTGAGCTAAATGTGATGCTGGGAATTGAACCCATGACCTCTGGAAGATCATCCAGTGCTCTTAATCTCTTAGCCATCTCTCCATCCCCCTCACAAAATCTATTCTATGGCTTCTGAAACTGTTGTTTTTCCTCCATTTTTCTTTTTATATAAATCAGACCCATTCTCCTCACTATCGTCAAAACACGGAGACCAGTAACTCCATCTCTGAAACTCCCCTCTCTCACAGCCCTGAGTCGTGCTGACTACCACAGGTATTGTCCCTCACAATGCACTACTTCATCTTTCTGGGAATTCGGTGAGATGATGATGTCTGGGACTCACATGTATTTGAGGTACTGTTAACAGATTTCCATCTGTCTGAGCTAGATTAAATGTAATGAAAAACTATACATCTGAGGCATCTTGCCCCGTTTCTATTGAAACTACAGAAGATCACATGACTGACTGACACCCTCACCCAAGGTGAACTTGGGTCTGGTCATCTGTTGCAACTGAAGAGGACTTGGGGACTTGGGCATATTGTCCCCAGAGAAGAAGATAATTCCTGTCTCCACAGCTCGGTTTGTGAAACATAATAAACACGAATGTCATTTCCACAACGGGACACAGCGCGTGCGGTATCTGTTCAGAGACATCTACAACCAGGAGGAGTTCGTGCGTTTTGACAGTGACTTGGGAGAGTACATTGCGGTGACCGAGCTGGGGCAACTTGATGCTGAAGTCTGGAACAGCCAGAAGGAGCTCCTGGAGGACAGGCGGGCCTATGTGGACACGTACTGCAGATACAACTACAGGGTTGGAGAGAGCTTCACTGTGCAGCGGAGAGGTGAGATGCGAGGGTGAGAGTTGGAAACAGGGTAAGAGGGGGACTGTGAGGAAGCAGTTGGAGTGTGTGTGTGTGTGTGTGTGTGTGTGAGAGAGAGAGAGAGAGAGAGAGAGAGAGAGAGAGAGAGAGAGAGAGAGAGAGAGTACAGGAGCCAGAGAGGCTGCGGGGTTCCCTGGAACTGCAGTCCCAGGTAGATTTATGCAGTCCGGCTGGGGCCTGGGAACAGAACTCCTGTCCTCACCAGGAGCTGCAGTTTTGTTAAATCTGAGAAGGTTCTTTCTTTTCTCTCTCTTTTGACAAGAGACACATGAGGTGGCTCTGCAGGTGCCTCGGATGGGGGTGGACTCGGGAGCCTCTACTGTTGCACAAGGGGCTCAGTGTGTGTCCCTTCCCTGTAGTGAGCCTGTTGAGAAACTGCAGGTCACAGCTGGGGACAGAGAAACAACACAGCAGTTGCTGATTGTTGCTTAGCTGGAGGCTTCACTCACCCGAGAGTGAGGGCCTCTCTCTCCTCTCAGGTCCCCAGTGTTTCTCAGATGTTCCCTCCTCCCTCAGGTGAAAGAAAGTGTGCTGTGCTCACAAAAGCAGCTCATTGAGAATGAAGTGTCAGACTAAGCTGTGTGGGGAGTCAGGGGTGGGGAGGAGCCTGACATGTGAACAGAAGATTCCAGAAAGAGCTGCAGCTGCTGCAGGGCTGGGGACTCACTAGACTTTCAGTGATGTGGGGAGGTTGGAATGTTGCAGATACACAGCCGAATTATAATTAATCTTGGCCTATTATTAGTCCCATTAGTAGATGTTCTTTGTCCTCCTATGTCTCTGCTTTGACATCCTGGACGACAGAGTGAAACTTTCAGGATGTGTGGAACTGTCACACACATACTTTCCCCACTCAGAAGCCAAGACTGTCATCAGAGCCCTGAGACCAGCCAGTTCCCCACTAGGCTGTGACCCCGCCCACTGCACTGTGACCCCGCCCACCTGATGCTTCCATGATGCACTTGGAAAGTGTTTATTCATCAAATCCTTTCTTCTGTTACCATGGAAACATCACAGCACAATTACCATATGGGACATGAATTTGGCATCACCAAATTCTATATTCTTAGGCCATGGTCACATGTACTTGGCTCTGCAGTAAACTGTCCCTTTTACCTCAGAGGTGACACCTATATCACACACGGACCGATTACAAGGCCCCTCTGGCTTTCTTAGGCTTCTTTTATATCTAAATTTCCTGCTGTGGCTTGCTTTATTTACGTAATTACACATTTCTGGTTGATCTACACTCAGCCTTCAATTCATCATTTCCTGATTTAATGTCAGCATTGCTATCTTCACAAAACTGGCTGTGTTTACAGGTCCCATGTTCTTCCTCTGTGCTGCTGGGACGGTGTCTGCCTCACGTCCCTCCTTAGATCTGCTGTCCTGTCTGGTGTGGAGCAGCACAGTTCTTCCTCTGTGCTGCTGGGATGGTGTCTGCCTCACATCCCTCCTTAGATCTGCTGTCCTGTCTGGTGTGGAGAGGCTGTGGTTCCAGGACCCCACAGATGCTTGACGCCGAGACCTTCAGGCCCCTTTTATAAAGAGGGCCAGAGTTGGCACGTGACCTGTGTACCCGCTCCTGAATGTATTGAAGCCATTTCTAGGTTACTTGGGATATCTCCTGGTTCCCAGACAAAGTACCCAGTTTGGAGATCTGAATGACTGGGTTTGGTGACCTGCGCACACTCAGAATAAGAAGAAAGGGAGAAAAGGGAAAACTGGAGGAGCCAGGAAGGCAGCCGCTGTGCCCCTCCAGTGTTAGAAGATACACAGCAGAGAGAAGAGCCAGGGAACGCGCAGATGTGGGGATGGCAGGCTGTGGGCTCAGGCGCAGCCAGGAGTGCGGTGATTCAGCTTTTGTGTGTGTCCTAGTCAGGGTTATTATTGCTCTGTTGAAACACCACAACCAAAGCAAATTGGGGAGGAAATGGTTATTTAGCTTACACTTCTATAACACTGTTCATCATCAGAGAAAGTCAGGACAGGAACCTGGAGGCAGGAGCTAATGCAGAGGCCATGGAGGGTGCTGCTTACTGGCTTGCTCCCAATGGCTTGCTCAGCCTGCTTTCTTGTAGAAACCAGGACCACCAACCCAGGAATAGCCTGGGCTTTCTTCCATAATCAAAAATTGATAAAATATCCTACAGGCTTGTGTACATCCTGATCTTATGGAGGCATTTTCTAAATTGAGCTTCTGCCCTCTCAGATGACTTGAGCTAGGGTCAGTTGACATAAAACTACCCATGACTGTAAACAGAGACTGTGCTTCAGTTTCCTGGCCACTTGGACACAAATAATCACCCAGAAACTATATTAATTACAGCACTGTTTGGCCAATGACTCAGGCATATTCCTAGTTAGCTCCTACATCTTAAATTAACCCATTTCTATTAATCTCTGTATCAACATGAGGCTGTGACTTACTGGTAAGGTTCCGGTGTCTTTCTCCTTTGGCAGCTACATGGCATCTCTCTGACTCTGCCTTCTTTCTCCCTGCATTTGGTTTAGTTTTCCCTCCTACCTCTCTTCTTCCCTGCTATAGGCCAAAGTGGCTTCTTTATTAACCAATGATAATAAAACATATTCATGGCATACAAAGGGGAATCCCAATTCACACAACCATGTTGAAAACTCTGTTTCCAGCACTAAAGGTGGGGGAGTTTCTTCACACAGCTTGAGAAATTTGTAGAGAGATGAACTGAAACTAAGAAAAGAAAAAGAAACCTTCTCTGAACTAGTTTTAAGGAAGGGAGTATTCACAGTAACACACCATGAGAAGGGCTGTTACATTGTGTTGTCTAGACAAGAAAAAAATAAGAGAAACACAGGGGCTTCTGTAGTTCAACTCAGATTCTCTCCAGTGCTGCCTTCTGCTGCTTGTCCACTGCTCCGGATGGGTCAGGGTGCAGACTGCAGCACAGCCCACAATCCCTGCAGCTCACACTGACAGGCCCCTGCTGAGGTGACTGTGAATCCCTGTGTAGCAGACAGTAAGAGAACATTGACCTAAGATAAGGCAAAGTTGATTTATTTAGAGTTGCTTAAAAACAGATGAGAAAAGAGTTCTCCGTAAGTCTTCCTGTGTGACACACAGAACTGTCCCCATCTAGAGACCAGAAGAGACAGAACCTAGGGAAACATGTGTGTAATTTAGTTGTTGGAGAAATTTTACCACAGCGGAGGCTTGAGCCATTTTCTTACTGCCAGGTCATTCACTTCCAATTGGTGGTTCCTCCAGGGAGTGGCACTGACGGCTAAAGTGTGAAAACTGCACCTGGGACAACTGTGTTAGACTCTGAGTCCTGCCTGGACCTTAGCCTGGTTGTGGAGGCAGACAGGCAGCCAACCTGCGAGGACAGCTCCGCCCTCATGACTTAATTCTCACCTCCTTTTCCCTCTAGTTGAGCCCCAGGTGACTGTGTACCTGACAAAGACACAGCCGTTGGGTCACCACAACCTCCTGGTCTGCTCTGTGAGTGGCTTCTACCCAGGCCAAATTGAGATCAGATGGTTCCGGAATGACCAGGAAGAGAAGACTGGGGTCGTGTCCACGGGACTGATCCGGAATGGAGACTGGACCTTCCAGACCCTGGTGATGCTGGAGACGGTTCCTCAGAGTGGAGAGGTTTACACCTGCCAGGTGGAGCATCCCAGCCTGACCAGCCCTGCCACAGTGGAGTGGAGTGAGTGGGAAGCTGCTGACCCTGTGAATCCCCACCCACCCGGGAGGGGCGTGCCTTATCCCTGCCTGTCAGCTTTCTCTGGCCCAGAGAATCCCTGCCCACCAGGAAGGGGAGTGGCTTACCTCTGCCTGTCTGCCTTCCCTGCCCACACACTATTTCCACTGGTTCTGTGGTGTCCTCTCCTTCAGTGTGGCTCACAGGGGTGGGTGTGTGATCTTCTATAAGCACCTTTGCCCCCTGGGAAGCAGTTATGCCCACACACACTCTTCTGAGCCATCCAGGTGCATCACAGGCCCAGGGACCTGCTTGGCCCTGGCTGCAGCCTCTGCCTCTGGCTGGGTTGTGTTTCTGCTGCTGCTCATGGAGATGATGGACAAGAGCAGCACAGGGTCATGGGTGACCTCAGGGACGTCCAGTCTCAGCTCTGCCTTTGCTTAGCTCTGTCACCCTCAGGACTGTGCAGCCTCAGAGCTCAGAGGCTTCCTGTCAGCTCAGCTCAGGGTGGCCATAATAAGTCTCTTCATGCTGTGAACCTCTTGCTGTTTGATTGCTTCCAAACATCACCAAGAGTGTTCAAGTCCAGCCCCCTAGAACAGGCTTCTTCCTCAGTCTTAAAGCTCTGAATCTCAAGGTCTGAAGTGGAAATGGGATTTGGGCTAAAATCCTCTAAACCTGGCTTCCTTTCTCAGGGGCTCAGTCCTCATCTGCACAGAGCAAGATGCTGAGTGGAGTCGGGGGCTTCGTGCTGGGTCTGCTCTTCCTTGGGCTGGGGATGTTCATCTACTTCAGGAACCAGAAAGGTAAGGAGCCTGGTGGTGGCTAAGACTCCATAGCATTTCAGGGATTAGCCATACTTTGTTCTCAGGATGTCACTGGCCCTAGGACTTCAGGATTCAATGAACTGCAGTTATTGGACTGAACCCTAAGGAGTAATAGCTTATGGAGATGGGAAAGTTAAGGCGATTCTCACTTGAGAACTGGGAACAGAGGAAGAGTGAAGGAAGAGCCACTGGGCTGGTCTGTGCCTGAGGCTTCCTGAGCGCCCTCTAGCTGTCAACACACCCCCCTGTCCTGGCGCTGTGTGCTGTAGTGCCAGAGGAATCTCAGATGGCAGCTCAGCTTGTGGGAACAGGTGTCTGGGAACAGATCTTCCTCCATGCACTTAAGTGTCTATTTTATTCTCTTCTCTAGGACAGCCTGGACTCCAGCCAACAGGTAACACCCTTTAGTCTTCCCTCAGAGACAGATCTGCTTTCCCTACAGTGTGGGGGCTGGGGTGTGAGGGGCACCAGGCAGAGACACTGTGGAAGGTGCAGATCCCAGGGCCTGGCCAGGCGGTTTGCCCTGAGCCTTGTTCCGAGCGCTTACTGAAAGCCTGTGCTCTGAAGCACTGTTTACCTGGGGCGTGAGACGTTCTCTCTCCCCACTGTTGGGCTGTCGGGAGGGTACTGGGGTGGTGAGAGAAAGCCACTGCAGAGTTAAGTCTGGAAAAAGCATTGTCTCCATGCTCTGCAGGACTCCTGAGCTGAGGTGAGGTGGCAAGACTGAAGGAAGGAGCCCCTCCTGTCTCCATGTTGTGAAAAATGTGTCCTGCTTGGGTCCAGTTCTTTCACTGAGAGTGGTTCCCCACGACCTGAATCCTCCTGGCTCTGGACCCTGCAGACTATGCTCCCTGGTGGCTCAGCCCCTTCCTGGGAGTGCAGCCCCAGGACAGATTTCCTCTCCCCATCCCTGTCCTGCTCCCTTTTGTCCCCTGCCTTTGTCTGGAGCTTCTCAGGCAGGCTTCTGTCATGATGCTGTTTATCATTTTTCTCAAACAAAGAATGAAAATCACCTGCTTATGTAGTTTCAAGGAGAAGAAATTCAAAGAGAAAGGAATGATCCTCTGTAAGATAGTGCTCAGGATATGTATGGAAGATTACATATAAGAAATAAATTCAGTGTTATACATTACTTGCTAGTTAAAATATTTCTCTGAATTGGATTGAATTTGAAAAGACAACATATAAGAGATTAGACATGATGTTTACGCACACAAGAATAAAGTCTATGAGAGCTGTGGTAGAGGTGGGAGATGTTGCTTGTCAACAAGGGAAAAAATGTGTCCCTTGTCACAGTGTGGGTGAGGGCGCGGTCAGGGCGATGCTCTGAGTCCCATGAGGTCCGTCCTTTTCTCTATGGAGCAGCTGCATGGGAAGAGAAAAAGGCACTTGCATTGGTTGAGAATCTGGAAGGTTCTCTCTGGGTTCCACCTGATGAGCCAGTCTCCAGACACCCAGGGTTCCCCTTTATCCTCACACACAAGAGTACATGTTAAAGAGCAAAACAAATCAAAACAAAAAGTGAATCATTAAGTGTAACAATTAATTCAATTTTAATGAAACAAAGAAACCATCAAAATGATGGCTTTCAAATGTTTATATGCTTGTCAGTTATTTCATGAGGAAAACATGTTTCCTAGAGAAATTTCAAGAGGAAATAGACCTATGAGCAGCAGGGGGATGACTCCATGGATGGAAGCACTTGCTGTGCAACCAAGCAACCTGAGTTTGACTCCTGGAGCCACACGAAGGTGAGAGGAACAATTTGTCAAAGCTGTCCTCCTAGACAGACACACACACATTTTTAAATGGAAATTTTTAAATTAAATGAAAAAGGGAAGATGTGGAGTTTAAAGACTATTTCTACAGGATGCTAAAACATAGATACCTATTTTTTTCTGTGTGTGTGTGTGTGTGTGTGTGTGTGTGTGTGTGTGTAGTCTGTGCTCATGTGTGAACGTGCATGTAGAGCTGACATTCACACTTGTGTCTTCTTGAGTTACTTTCCATTTTCTTTTTGAGGCAGAGTTTCTCATCGAACCTGGAGGACAGTGGTTGACCCGCCTGTCTCTGCCTCCCAGGTGGAGTGATTACAGGTCACAACACCCCAGGCTCCTTATGTGGGTGCTGGAACCCTGAGATCAGGTCCTTGCACTTGTACAGCAAGCCCTCACTGACAGATCCGTGACTCCTGTTGTATGATACAGTGCAATTAGGAAAAAAGTCTCCTGGTGGAACACAGTCCCAAGTGAACAATGAAGCTTAAGGCACAATTATATTGAAGAGCAGTATAAATAACATTTTCATTAAAACAAAAAAGGTCCATCTCAAAGGTGGTTGTTTCCCAGAGGGAAAGGTGTGTGATTTGAGGTGGAATTCCAACATTAGAGCATAAGCAATGTTATAAAAAGAATCCATCATTGACAGGAATATCAGTGGAATCAATATGAATATGGGGGCAGGTGGATTCTATACTGTTCCTATTATTTGTCCATAGTACCTATGAGTGACTCCTATACCATATAAATTTCTTTAAGAGTCCAGTGATAGGTGTCTCTTCTGATACATAAAGATGGTTCCCATTGACTGCCATGCCCCCAAATGAAGCCAGAGGTTATTTTCTAAACCATGAGCAAAAGATCGGCTAATCTAGGCACAATGATATCAGCTTTTGTAGCAATACATTGTGGAGTCTCTCTTTTCCTCATGGTTCACTGGCCACCAGACTGTGAGGACAAAGGAGGCAGAAACAGCAAGCAGGGTTCAGACACTTGAGAATGTGATGAAAATAACCTTCTGGGAGACAACGTCAGTGAGACAGCTCAGCTTTATTGCAAAGTGAGGGGATCCGCAGCCAGAGCATCACCTAATTTACATTGTTGGCACTGGAGTACCATACAGCTGGAGCACATACCTAATCATCATGTGGGTGGTAGGGGAGAGCATCTGCCGGGAACTGTGTCAAAGGTCACACCTAAGCTAAGTCAGGCAGCCAGGCCTAGAGACACTATCCAAATAGGGGAGAGTGGAAGTCCTGCTGCAAATGGAGTCCTCCAGATTATGCCAAGCTCAGAGACATGGTGAACTGCAACCCCAAGCCCCAGGGTCTTCCAACAATACATTGGATATTCATTTTTTCATCTTCATACAACTATAATTTCCACTATCAGAACTTTCTAAAGAGTACTTAGTTATGATAATATCTGTAATATTGCATTGTTCTTATCAGTTAGATTAGTTGAAACAAAATATCCCTTATTCAGGTGGCTAAATATTCATATACCATCTTTTGTCCACTCGGCTTGTATTAAATTATAAAAACAATCCTTAGCATGGCAAAACAACATTACACTGTCTCCTATATGAGATGACTAAGCCTTAGTGGGGCTGAGAGCCAACTGGCCTAGATGGATATTAAGAGCTTGCAAGGTGGGCTGGAGAGATGGCTCAGTGGTTAAGAGCACTGCCTCCTTTTCCAGAGGTCCTGAGTTCAATTCCCAGCACCCACATGGTGGTTCACAACCATCTGTAATGAGATCTGGTGCCCTCTTCTGGCCTGCAGGCATACACGCAGACAGAACATTGTATACATATTGAATAAATAAATCTTTAAAAAAAGAGTGTGCACAGTAAATGTCAGCCTAGCTCTGCCAGAGGACCTTGACGACAGCACCGAACTCTGATGAGAGATGATGTGAACCTACGGACAGTGACCACATCAACTCAATAGTTGCCAGGTCAGTGGCCCTCCCCCCTGCAGGCAGGGTGGGGGGATAAGGCTTACCCCTTCTTGAAATACCTGAGCTTGTTGTTTCAACCTGTCCCTAGTGCCTGGGATGTTGGTTCCACGCCTACCTTTCCCAGGACACCCGCTGGGACCCTGCTACCTCTGGTGCCCAACATGGGGCTCAGCACGGGTACTGAGCCTTCCCAGATGGCAACCATTGTTGTCATTGCCTCATTCATTCTTTTCCTTGGGGACCAGCCCCAACAAAAGCTTTTCTCACCCATGTAGAGGCGTGGGAAAAATAAAGATGCAATTCACATGACAGTATCGGAGGGAGTTTCAGGGATTACTCAGATCCCCAAATCACCCGCGTTTATTATTCCAACAGCTTTTATACCAAATGCAAACTGGGGGAGCAGGTAACAAAAAGCTTCTTGAACATTCTGTTGCCCAGGTGGCTGAGGCGACTCAAGTCGTCTTTCACTCATGTCCACTTGGTCACTAGGCTGAAAACACCTCCTCCCCAGGTGACCTCATAGTTACAATGGAAAGAGCAGAATCACAGGAGCATATCCTGGAACCTCAAGAGGGCGCTGAGTTTGCTTTACTTCAAAAGAGCCAGGTGATCCTCTCCTGTGTGGAAGGTGCAAATTGTGCCTATAAGTCTCTCAGATTCTCTGACCACCAGACAATGTGGGAATGGGTTTGCATTTCTTGGCCTCCACAATTGCTCCCTTTCTGTAAATTTTAATTATGCCTGTGCTTCTGCAACAGGACAGATGACTGCATCTGCCTTAGATGAAGGCTTCCTTGTTTACCCAGACTTATCCGTCATCAAAATAGGCAGTCTAATTATGCGAGTCCCTGTCTTAGGTACCTGGAGTAAAGAAGATTCAAATCCATCTCTGACTGCCAACCTCTCTGCCCAAAAGAGATTAAGGGAGAGGAATCCCTTTGGGCTCTGTTTCTTGGAGTTAACCATTTTGTCAAGAGAGTTCATAATGTTTTATGATAACCATGCTCCTAAAGGCTACAGTCTCCTAATTAAAGGAGAGGAGGATCACCTGAGTTGGAAATGTTCTCTTCAGCTGGTCTAGAGCACTTCTTAACGATTTTATACTGTATCAAAATCTAAAATTCTTAACAAATGTGTTAAGTCCAAGCATTCACAGGACATGTCAAACTTTTTTTTTAACATCTTACAAGCAGTCACAAACATTACCAGGTCAATACCATAATCCTAGAATGGGAATTAACAATAAACCCACTGATGGAGAAACTCTATCAACCAATCACGTCTAATTAAGGCGTGGCTACCTGCAGAGGAGAAGGAAAAACTGGGAGAATTAAGGTGTGCGCCCTCTCTGTGTGGTGCCCGTCAGACATATAGGAAGTCGGACCTCCCACTCTTGTAGCGTGAGTTTTCTCCTTATAACCATTAAAGTATAGTTGTTATTCTTGAGCTGGCCTAGTTATTCATCGTACCGACCTAATTCATTACAACCCACAATTTGATATATCACAATTCTCTTAAATTCATTCTAATCAAAAAACAAGAAAGGATTTTTTTCTGATGTGTGAGAGTCCACTGACATTGCTGCTATTAAATAACAGTCCCAGTCTCTGAGCAGCAGTCAAACCCTTAGGCTGCCCCTTTGTATGTGAAAAGGGGCTTCAGTCACTCCTTATTTTGAGTACTTCTTCCCCGAGGGGTAAGTTTAGGTCTTAGTTCTCCAGTCCAATATTTTAATCAAAATGAGTTCTGTGTCCCAAGGAGTAAAACAATCAAATGTTCAGCCTGTGTTTCTAGTCTGGTTCCAAATAAACAGAATTCAGACTACAGCAGGTTCTGGTCATCATGATTGTTGCAGCAGGGCCTCAATGGTGGTGTGTGTCCTGACTGTCCAGAAGCAACCTAGCATCCCGCAGCACAGAATGGCTCTCAGATCATGCACTCCTCTCTGTGGGGGTGGGGAAGGCTGCCACTGGTGAGGTGGATAAATTCTATATCCCTCCAATGGCAACCCCCAGGCCCCCGTTGACCCAAGGGTGAGTGTATGCTTGCAAGTTTCCACAGAGAGCCACCCCTCCAATACGGATATTCTCCAGATATTCGTCCTGGTACGGACCAAGAAACATTGCCCAAGGAAGAAGCTACAGACAGGTGACATATACTTCTGTGACTTTTTATATCTTTATATTGTTTGCTCTGCATCTGTGGAGGATTTGTCACTGTCCCACTACCCCACATTCTTTCGTCCACGATGACTGACCCCCATACCCAGTTTTGTTTACTTCTAATGCAAGTTTGCAGTGGCCTTCTGTGGACCTCGCAACTACACAAAGAAAACCGAAAGGTCCATGGAAGAAATACTCTGCTTTACTATGAATGTATCCTCCCTCAGTACCTGCACAAAATTATATAACATGACCATGGGAGAATTTCTTGACAACATCTCTAATGGAACCATGTTGGGTTTGGGCTTCTTGCCCCACTCAATAATTACAAACACCCATTAGTTCCTCCAACAATATCCTAGCCCCCTCTGCCTTGATGTTCAGTGGTGGCCAGACTGTCCACTCCAGTGAGCTCCCCATCCCGTGGGAACATTGCTAGCATTTCTCCTCTAGATTTTCAGATTATCCAGTACATCCTGATAATCTCCAAGTTGGTATGTGAAGGCTTACTGCACTGATGTCTCCTACCTATAAACGGAGGCTGTAATTTAGTTTCCCTTTTGCAAGGAGAGGCTGTTTCTTGATTCCTGGCCACCCAGCTAGCTTAAACCTGAAATAATTACACAGAAACTATATTAATTAAAACACTGCTTGGCCCATTAGCTCTAACTTCTTATTGGCTAACTCTTACATCTTAATTTAACCCATCTCCATTAATCTGTATATTGCCACGTGGCAGTGGCCTACCAGCAAAGTTTAGGCATGTCTGATTCTGGCAGCAACTCCATGGCATCTCTCCAACTCTGCCCTCTTTTCCCGCCTAGTTCTGTTCTTCCCTGCCATAGGCTCAAAACAGTTCTTTATTCATTAACCAATAAAAGCAACACATAGATAGAAGGACCTCCCTCACCATTTCCTAGCCACCCAGACCTGAATAATCACACAGAAACTATATTAATTACAACACTGGCCAATATCTTAGGCATATTCCTAGCTAGCTCTTACATTTTAAATTACCCCATTTCTTTTAATCCAGGTATCACCATGTGTCTGTGCTCTACCAGTAAGATTCCAGCATCTTTCTCCTTTGGCAACTACATGGTGTCTCCCTGACTTTGCCTTCTTTCTCCCTTCATTCAGTTTAGTTTTCCTGCCTAACCCTATTCTGCCCTGCAATAAGCCAAAACAGCTTCTCTATTAACTAATGGTAATAAAACATATTCAAAATATACAGAGAGGAATCTCACATCATGTACCTTACTGCACATATTTTCAGACACTCCATACATTTTCAATCTGACTCTATCATGGGCAACTGGGACATATGTATCCCCTCTAATTGTCTTGATTTGCACCCTTTGACACTATAGAGTGGTCATATTTTTAATGAGACCTACTTCTGTAAAGAGTATACTGGTCAGTGGAAAGAAATAAGTGCTGTAAATGTGACACAAAAAATACCAAATTATCTGGGAGACCACCCCTTCTGTGTCTGACCCCCTTTCTTCTTTCTATTAACTAAGACTTCCAATGTCAGAGATACACTTGATTGCTCTCTTGAGATGTGCTTCCTGACAGCCTGTTGGCTGGGATACTTACAAACAGCCATCGTAATGAGAGAAACAGTAGCCAGCTGGGTACCCATTGTCAATACTACCCACTTCCACACCATTACCATTATGGTTATCACCCAATTAGAGGAGGTGGGTAGGATAAAAAGAGACATTGTAATTACAGCCGCTGTCGTTGCAGCCATTGTGCTGGACTGGGAGGGGCAGTGGCTGGAACAGTATCATTAACACAAATGGCCACCATGGCAGAAACCTTAAATCACTTAGTTGCTAAGTCTGCTGAGGCTCTTCATGCTCAAGAGATAATTAACCAACTTCTTTACCAGGTTATCCACTTATTACAACAACAAATTGATCTTTTACTGAGGAATTGACTTAGATAAAGGACATGTTGTTAGCATACAACCCCCATACAACCTTCCTTAGACAGATTCTAATTGACACAGCACATTAAAGCGACGTGATTGGACAAGTTTCTCAATTATTTCATATTGCTTCAGGAGAAATTCATCAACTAAGCATGACTAGGGTAACACCTGATATTTTGGCAAGTGTATGTAACAATTACAAGAGACTTTTTGATTCCTCCTGTATACTTCCATGTTTTGCTTGGGTTAGGTGGGTGGCACTGCTAATTCTTCTCTTGTTTAAATGTCTCCTACAGCATACTCATCAACAAAAGGTGAACACCCATGTGACCCTTTAGGTATTAATGACTCTCAGACACTCAGGATAAAGCCCTGCTAGAAAGGTAATGCATGTATGGCTTACTGAGATACAAAAGGCTACTGCCTGACCCACCACCCTGGCAGCTCCAGGATTGATGCTCTTCAAGGGCTGGTGGTCAAGGATGGATAAGACTCTCTTTGGCAGGCTGACCGAAGAAAGGCACAGTCCATTGTGCTGAGCCCTCCTGAGGTGAAGGTAAAGCACCCTAGCTCCCACTGAGAATGTCCTGTAAAAATAACAGAAACGGTGGATATGTGGGATGGCTAAGCCTTAATGCACCTGTGAGCCAGCCAGACCAGACCAATATGGAGCACATATGCAGTTAAAGCCAGCCTGGGTCTGCCAGAAGGCCTTGACAACAGCAGATGAGTCTGACGAGAGATGGACAGTGACACATCACCTCAGCAGATGCCAGCTCAGCTGACCCCCAACCAGGCAGGGTGGGGTATATAAGGCTTATCCCTTCCTGAAGTAAACTGATCTTGTTGTTTCAACCTGTTCCCGGTGCCTTTGATGTTGGTTCCCGTCATCCCCTAAAGAACACCCACAGGGACCCTGCTACATCCTATTAAGGGATTCCTGCTAACAAAGGCATCTGGTAGCCCCTGGTATGATATCCTTCTTGGGATATCTATCAAAGTGGGGTCCATCTAAGACTTCATTTTCTGTAAAGACACAAGCATAACCTCACCCTGTTGTTAAAAGAACATAGACACTTTCCACTGATTAGTTTCTAGAGTCTATCATTTGACAAATCATGTTTCAACAGGAGTAGATTTATTTTTATTTACTTTTTATTTTCATTGCAAAAAAATTCAGTTGAAGGAGCACACGGTACATTTCTTCCATTCCTGTCTCCAAGCTATTCATGTCCTATCTATCATAACCTTCTATTCACTGGGCTCTGTTCTCAAAGACCTCATCTCAAACGTTCCCATCCTTCCATCACATCCTCTCTACATACACAGCCCTTCAAGCATTTTATACCGAATTGCCAATGAGACATGGGATAGGATGTTCCCTCAATTCAAGGATAGCAGAGAACTGAATTCTTTCCAACTGCCTCTACAAAATTAGTATTTCTTATTTCTCCCAAAATGGGGAGGTCCCATTTCTGTCCTGATCTGATGTAGTTGAGCTTTAATTTTAACATACCAAGACAGGGGACCAGAGCAACAGATCACAGTTAGGAACTCTGTGAACACTTCTGGGTCTCATAAGAAGGATGCCTGTGTGAAGCTTAAGGTGTCTTTATATGTGGAAATATTTTGTTTGTATGCTAACAAATAAAGCTTACCTGAAGGTCAGAAGGTGGAGCTAGACACTAGTTAAACACAGAGGTCTGTATGTCTGCAAAGACAGGTAGAAAGTGATATGGCAGGGTGGAAAGAGAAAAATATGGTAAGAGGAGTCAGTTGTTTGGCCATTTTTTTGTGAAGGAGTGTGAATTGTTCCTCTCTCTCTCTCTCTCTCTCTCTCTCTCTCTCTCTCTCTCTCTCTGCTTTTTCACATTTGCCCAGATATCTGGCTTTTTATTATTAAGATCAATTAGAACCCATGCAGCTATTTGTGCCCAATTTAGGGCATGAATTCATGAAAAATCCACTTGCCTATGGCTTTGTAGCCACTGGCACATGCAGGGGCTTCTGCCATAGTCACTGCCCTGCTGTGTATCTGGGTTTTTATTAATCATGCTACACTGCTGGCTAGGTTTTCTTTTTTCCCCAGACTCTGAGAAAATTTGGGATTTTCCTATTGTAGCTTCTCTACAACCATCTCCAGCTGCCATCCAAACTCCAGAAGTACCTGTGCCCCTAACAACACAGGACTTACCTGCCTTTGACATGCTGTCTCTGCCTTCAGGCATCTCCCACCACACATGCTTCTTCTGCACAATCCCATGTGTATTTTTCAGAAGCTAGGTCCCTCTCTCCCATAGGTCGTGGGATTTCCCTGAACCCCCTCTTGGAGCTGCTGCCTTGACACCCGCGTGGACTTCAATTGCTGTTGTAACCACCACACACTCTCAGTAACAGCTACATGCTAGCAGCTGCAGCTGTCCTCACCCATGCTGTTCACCACCTGTGCAGTCTGCTCAGATGTGCTGCGCAGTAGCAGACTCACGATCCACCACCAGCAGATTTGGTGAGACAATTGGAAATACTTAACGCAGGGAATTAGTTTTAAAAAAAAAAAAGAAAGAGAGGCAGAGTTTTTCCTGTATTAAAAAATAGGAAACACTATTATAATGGTAATGGGTGGTTTAAAATTGGAACAATTAAATGAAGGGATAATAAATTTAATGGGGATTGACATAATGTTACTTATCACACTGATAATCTTTATTGTTAGTTTGATATGTCTTGGTTTATTTCTAAAACTGTTGGTTATATGAGTACCAAGATACAGGCCTTAAAATTCTTATTTAAACAGATAATAGAGATATTCAGTTCCAGAAAGAGGAATTTAAAGGAGAACCATTTTCAGCATTGCATTATAAGGTTAGAGAAAAACAGCTCAAGGTTTTCAAATAACCAACTTTACTTTATCCAGTCATCTTAAAGGAACAACAGCCAAATGATAGATATCCCTAAGGCTGTGAAAATGTTAAAAAGACTCCTGTTGAACTGTTAGATTTAAGGAGAGTCAAGGAAGTGATAGTCTCCTATAATATGCAGTCACCTTTTGTGAAGCAAATGTTAAGCTCATGGTCAACGCATAATATCCCTCAATACTGGAGAGACTTTGTTAAAGCATTTTGAATCCTGGTCTTCAATTACATTGGAGGACCTGATGGAAAAATGAAGCTAATACCATCAAACAATGAAGTAGAGCTAGAGGTATGGAAAACTACCAAGACCAACTTCTTGGAGAGGGAGATTGTGCTGATGTACAAAGACAGTCTCTGTGTGATGACCACACCTGGACTTTGTGCCATACGACAGATTTGAATGCTTGGGACAAAATTGGAGAAGCAGAAAAAACCTTGAATCATTTACTAAAGTTATACAGGGCCCAAAGGAAACCTTCACGGATTTCTTATGAGGATTGACTTCAGCAGTAAATAGAATGATACCAAACTCAGAAGCTAGACAAGTAATAATTGATTATCTGGCTTTTGGCAATGCTAATGCACAATTCAAAAGGGTAATTAGGTCATTAAAGGTAAGATCAGCACCCTTGAATGAATAGATCTGAGATACAATCAATATTGAATCTCATGACTATGTTGATGCTTCAATAGGAGAGGTTATTTTCAGAGGTTTGTGGAAAAATTAAAATGTCAAGTGTAATAATTGTGGCAAAAAAGTCACCATAAAAGGGGTGGTAGACAGGGTTTTCCTAGAAACAATGTTTTTTCTAAGACTAAGCCAACAGAATGACTCTCCCTTCTGGATTATGCAGAAGCTGTGGCAAAGGCAGGCATTAGACTAATAAATGTAGATAAAAAAAGAGATATTCAGGAAATTCTTTGTCATTGGGAAACTCGTTGAGGGGTCTCTTGCAGGCCCCTATGCGAAATCTGGTTCAGTCACTTCCTGCCATCATGGAGGAAACTCCTTCCCAGAGCAATTAAAGAATCTAATGCCTATTACAAGAAACCATACTTCTCTGAATACTAAAATAGCTATAGAAGAGAGAATAAAAACTTCAGTAGAAACAATAAAGCAAGTATTTTTGGCAAACCTTCTATAAATGAACAAATATCAAAATTAAAAATACGAGTGAATGACACTGTCATTGAAGGTCTGGTAGACACAAGTGCAGATGTAACAATAATTTCACCAGAATCTTGACATCTAAATTGGTCTCTTCAGGAGGTAAATGTTTACCTTTGTGTAATTGGAACTTTATCTTAGGTAAAGCAGAGCATGAGATGGGTTGTATGTACAGGGCAAGAAGGACAGTGAGGAATATTAAAATCATATGTGACTAAAATAGCAATGAATTTGTGGGGATGTAATTTGTTACAGCAATAGAATACACAGATTAACATTCCCCAAATTTAGACACAAATTAATGTATGTTTCTGGGAAAAATATTAGAAGGTTTTATAAAGAATTGTCATCAACCATTCAGTTTATACAAGAACAGGGCAGAACAGCTACTGATCTTCCAAAGACATCAACAGCCCTACCTTTAAAATGGTTGACAGACAAACCTGTATGGTTTATGCAATGGCCTTTACCAGAAGAGAAACTGCAGGCTTTAGAACAGCTGGTAAAGGATCAACTAGATGCTAAGCATATTGAAGAATCAACCAGCCCTTGGAATTCTCTTGTGTTTGTTGTTAAAAAGAAATCTGAAAAATGAGAATGGTAACAGATCTAAGAGCTGTCAATAACATGATTCAGCCAATGGGGTCTCTACAGTCTGGGATTCCTTTACTTTCTCTATTGCCTAAAGATGGTCTCTTATAGTTACTGATTTAAAAGATTATTTCTTTACTTTATCTTTACAAAAAAAAGAAAGAGAAAAATTAGCCTTCATGGTGTCTATTTATAATAATTTCATCCTGCTAAGAGATATCAATGGAATATTCTCCAACAGGGAATGTTAAATAGCCCCACCCTGTGCCAATATTTTGTACATCAGCCACTGGAAATGATACATAAGCAATTTCCTGAATCTATAGTTTACAATTACATGGATGACATTTTACTGTCTGATTCAAATATGGATACTTTAGAAAGAATGTTTAAAGAAGAAAAGTTTGCCTTGTTGGGGATTACAAATTACTCCTGGAAATGATACAAAGAGGAGAATATATTTATTATTTAGGATATAAAATAAGTCTACAAAAATTAGATCCCAAAAAGTGCAATTTAGAAGAGATCGATTGCAGACTTTCAATGACTTTCAAAGTTTTCTAGGCGACATTTCCCATCTATGGCCCACTTTTGGGGCAAAACCTGATGAACTGATTAATTTAAATACAACCTTAGATAGTGACAAGGGCTTAAATAATTTCAGGGAATTATCAGCTGAAGCTGAGATAGTTTTGGTTTTGTTTTGTTTTGTGTTGTTTTTTAAGGTCTTATTTGGAGTTCTGACCAGAAAATTGTAAGAAGGTGCAACATTTCCGCAAAAAACAGTACCCAAAAACCAGTCTCATAGTAGTGCTATCAGCATCATGACATCACGTCAACCAGGTGGAGTCATTGTTGTGGGGCCCCATATTTTTAATGGAATCTTCAAAGATTACTGCAGGAAAATCTACTGTTCATTGCTGAAAACTTAAACATTATTCATATAGACATATAATCAATGAAAGAGATGATATGGGCAAAATAGGCATGGAGAAAGTAAAAGATTTCCTTAAATCTATCTTCCTTCTATTCCATACCAGATGGCTCCTGACATGAGACAGAAATTCTGAACTTTTTATTTAACAATATGCTTGGATTTAGAGAAGGATAGCCATTGTCCAACTCCAAAACCAGCTCTTATTTTTAAGTAGAGATGTATACATGTCCAAATAATCAAATTTTACCATGCAGATGATACAGCATTATAAGTCAGATTTCTCTTTACTTGTTGATTCTTTCTGGATAGTTACTTTTTCTTCTTTAGGCATCTAAATGTCCAAGATTTCCCAACTTTTTGAAGATGAATATTTTCCTGCAAAGACAAGAAAAGAACCCTGCCACAACCCTTATAAAGTTTCCTTACCACCTGTATAATTGTCACCTCTGTGGATGAGCTGTCATTTCTCTTTCTCAAGAGGTTTCTCTTTTTCAAACTGAATCTTTAATTTTGAATATATCCATAGCTTTTCTTCTCCAGTGGAGACAAGCACAAAACCCCTTCTCCAACATAGCACATCATCTGGTTTCCATTGTGAGGTTAACACATTCTTGAATTATACTGGCTGATTTAATTCAGAAGTTTTTTCTAATATCCAATGTCTCTCTATTGTCACTGTTCCTTTATCATTAGCATTAAGAAAATTCAAGGTTAATAAAGCATTATGCAGTCTATTTCCAGGGTATTTTCCATCCCTTTCTGTTTGTTTAGCACATCCTTTATAGTTCAATTTGATCTTTCTATAACTGCCTGACCTATAGGATTATTTGGCATACCTGTAATATGCTTTATATGATAGTCAATGAAAATCTGTCTCATTTTCTTAGACACATATGCTGGACCATTGTCTGTCTTTATTTGTGCAAATATACCCATAGTGACCATAATTTCTAATAAATACATAATTACTGAATCAGCCTTTTCTGAGCTCAAGGCAGTTGCCCATTGAAAACAGGTGTCAATGGTATAGTGTACATATTTTAATTTTCCAAATTCTGTAAAGTGGAACACACCCATCTGCCAGATCCCATTCCTTTGAGTACCCTTTGGTACTCTGCAGGTAATGGTGTTTGGTTATAGAAAGATTAAGTAGGACATCTCTTTATAATCTCCTTAGCATGTTCCCATGCAATAGAAAACTCTTCTTTTAAACCTTTATTATTGACATGATGTTTCCTATGAAATTCTGAGGCCTGCCACACACTTCTAATCAATAATCGATCAATTTCTGCATTTCCTTGTGCTAGGGGACATGGCAGACATGTATGAGATCGGATGTATGTTATGTATATGGGACAAAGCCTATTACTGATTATATCCTGAACCTGTATGAATAATGAAGTCAATTCTTTATCATTTGGTATAAATTCAGTGGTTTCAATATGCAGGACAACTTTTTTTGCATATTGCAAATCAGTAACTATATTGAGAGGTTCTTTAAAAGCCCTTAGTACCATGAGAATAGCATATAATTCTGCCTTTTGGAAAGAAGTATAAGGGCTTTGTTCCACCTTACTTAATTCTTCTGGTTTGTAACCTGCCTTTCCTGATTTATTTGCATCAGTATAAAATGTACAGGCACCAGTTATTGGTGCATCATGTACAATTCAGGGAAGAATCCAAGTAGTTCTCCTTAAAAGGTTAATTCTATCACTTTTGGGATAATTGCTGTTAATTTCTTCCAAGAAATTAGCACAAGCTCTTTGCCATGGTTTATTGTCTTCCCATATTTTTTTAATTTCTTCAGCAGTAAAAGGAACTATAATCTCTGCTGAGTTTATACCTGCTGGTTGATGAAGTCTCAATTTTCTTTTTATAATTAATTTAGTGACTTTTTCTGCATACATTTTTAATTTTTTACTTGGTTTAAGTGGTTAAAAAGATCCATTTTAAGATAATATCTTTCCTGTGCATTAAAATCCCTGTAGGGGAAATACTGGAAGGCAATATGACTAGAATACAATTAAGGTTTGTATTCACTCTATCTATGTGTGCCGCCTGCCATTTCTCTTCAACAACCAACCATGAACTCTTTTTTCCACTTTAGTTGTTAATTCCTTGGGACTATTTAATTCTTTGTCACCACCTTAGGTTTTGTTTAAATGAACTACTAGATCAGATGTTATCCCAACAGCTGGTTGTAGATTGGAAATGTCTCCCAACAACATTTGAAAATTATTAAGAGTCCACAACTGGTCTCTCCTAATTTGTGCCTTTTGTGTTCTAATTTTCTGTAAACCTATTTTGTAAGCTAGGTAATTGACAGAATATCCTCTTTGTATTTTTTCAGGGGCAATTTGTAATCCCCATTTTGGCAAAACTTTCTTTACTTCTTCAAACATTCTTTCTAAAGTACCTGCATTTGAGTCAGATAACAAAAATCATCCATGTAATTGTAAATTATAGACTTACAAAATTGCTTGCATATTATTTCCAATGGCTGATTTACAAAGTATTAGCACAGGGTAGGTTTATAAGCACAGGGGTGGGAGGACAGTCCACTGGTATCTCCTAGTATCTGAGAATTATTATAAGTGGACACTGTGAAGGCAAATTTTTCTCTAACCTTTTCTTGTAAAGGTATAGTGAAGAAACAATCCTTTAAATCAACAACTACAAGAGGCTATCCTTTCAGCAATAGAGAAGGGACAGGAATTCCAGACTGTAGAGGGCCCATAAATTGAATAAACTTGTTAAAAGTTCTTAGATCTGTCACCATTCTCCATTTTCCAGATTTCTTTTTAACAACAAATGCAGGGCTGGTTGATTTTTCAATATGGTGAGCATATAGTTGCTCCTGTACCAACTGTTCTAAAGCCTGCAGTTTGTCTTCCATTAAAGACCATTGTTTAACCCGTATGGGTTTCTCAGATAACCATTTTAAAGGCAAGGCTGTTATTACCTCTGAAGGCTTGCTAGTTGCTTTGTATTCTGGTACAGCCTGAATGGGTGGTGACTTTTGTTTATAATATCTTATAATATCCTTCCCAGAAGCATGAGTTGTTGGGACTGCAGGAGTGTCAACCTGGGTATTCTATTGCTGCAATAGGTCACAACCCCATAAATTCACTGCAATATTAGCTACAGATGGCCTCAGCCTTCCTTTCTGTCCTTCTGGCCCTATGCATTCAATCTACCTTATGCTTTGTTTCACTTGAGATAGGGCTCCAATTTACAGGAATTGAATACCTGCCTCTTGAAGAGGCCAGTCTCAATGCCAAGATTACCTGTGTCTAGTAATCCCTCAATTACAATGTCATTTATAAGCACTCTTAGCTTTGGTCTTTGATCATTACCAGAAGTCTGCCAAAATATGCATTTCCTATTTCCTACTGGAGTTTTTTATTTATGCTCCATGTCTTTTCCATCATCCAGAACAGTATGGTTTATTACAGTAGGCACTGGATTGTTTAATTTTCCTGGTAAGACATGTTCTCCACAGTGACTGTGAATGATTGGTCCTTGTTTGACATTGGGGTCTGTGGGAGGCCCCCAAGGAGTTTCCTGGTGGTATCATGTTGCCTTGCCTGTCTTTTGTTGACCTACATTTATTAGTCCAATGTTGGCCTTTGCCACACCTCCTACATGTACCAGAAGACTGAGTTCTCCTATTCTTGCCATTTCTCCAGGAGACATTATTCCTAGGAATTACTTGTCTGCAGTCCTTTCTTAGTTGTCCTTTTCTTCCACAATTAAAGCCTTTGGCATTTTGGTGTCTCCTCATACCGTTGGAAATCGCTTCTCCTACCCAAGCTTCAGTACTGTTGTCAAATGTCTCAACATACATTGTATGCAAGATCCATTCATCTATGGGTACTGATCTAACCTTTAAAGGCCCAAGGATCTTCTTACCTTCTATGTTGGCATTTTCAAAAGCCAAGGATTAGATAAGTACATGTCTAACTTTAGGGTCTGTCACTGCTACTTGTACAGCCTTAGTCAATCTTTGTAAGAAGTCAATAAAGGGTTCTGTCTGGCCCTGATTAACTCTGGTATTTGATTCAATCCTCTTTCTTGGTTTCTGAATCCTGCTCCAAGCATTTAAAGCTGCTGTGCTACAAAAGAACAAGGTGCATTTGTCATAGTGAGCCTGTTCCTGAGGATCACAGTAATGACCCTTACCAAGAATTTGATCTTGGGAAGTCTCAGATACTTTTGTTTTTCTCTGTTGCTCTAAAATTTTTGCCTCTTCTCTCCAATAATACTTCTAAAGCAGCTGAGGTCCATCTTCTAAGACCCCTGAGATTAACTGAAGCCAATTGTGTGGGGGTATCCTTAGTGCTTGAAGTCTGCATTTTTACCATTTCCCTGACAAATGGTGAACGTAGCCCATAAGAAACTATTGCTAGTTTTATTTCTTTCAGTTCACTCATGCATTGGTTCCCATGCATATTCTTTGACTACCTTAGGGTACTTTGTGC
The DNA here is from genome assembly GCA_004026605.1 of Ondatra zibethicus. NCBI lineage: Eukaryota > Metazoa > Chordata > Mammalia > Rodentia > Cricetidae > Ondatra > Ondatra zibethicus. The sequence continues at coordinate 48,667 of PVIU01001651.1, forward strand.
CAGATGGTCTTTCCAAGGAAATTACCAGATATGCAGTTGAAACTCTATGTAAGTCATCCTAGGGTCTGGCATATGCTGATGAGGTTAAATCCTGTCCTTGTACCTTCTGTCTCTGATCATCAATTTCAATAAATTGCTCAATCTTTTCAAATCTTTTTACTAGTGCCTTTTGTAAAGTCTGAGTCTCCTGTCCAATCTGTTCTAATGCCCTCACTGAGGATTCCAAAGTATGAAACTTGTCCAGTAAAGATAATGTCTTATCCTTGAACATAATTTTGATTGTGTGCATATTACCTTCCTGGAGAGATATCTTATCCATTAATCAATCATAATTTTTCAACAGATTCTGATAGTTAAATTCATCAGCCCAAATTCTTTCAGATAATTTTGTCAAATTGATGCTATCCCTCTCCATAGTTGAACTATTTTTAATGCAATAATATTGAAAACAAAACTAATTCCTAGAATCAAATAAAGGGATGTAGAAGAAATATCACATAAGCTTTGCAGAATACCTTCCATAGTGTAAGCAAAATAATTATTGAACTCCTGGATGTTATCTGTCATTTTTTGTAGTTTTTCAGATCTTACCTATGACAGGTATTGTCATAAGGCAATTACACTGAATTGGAGTAGGTGTAATAATCATTATTGGCCAGCAGATGTCACAGTTGCAGCCATGTGGCCAAGAGACACTAGCAGCAGTGAACAGCACGTGTTGCTTACTTAGGTACTGAAAAATGTTTTGTTTAACAAATTAAGAGCAGTGATGTAGGTGAACAAACGATTCCAAGAGTTTGGGCTGAAGATAAAGAGAAAACCCAAAGTTTTCCATCAGTGCAAGTTGCAGTCTGCATGTACCATGGGGATTGTAGGTAGCAGTGTGTGGTCTAGTGTGTAATGCACAGAGAGGCATCGTGTGGGTCTTGAGCCGGGGAGTGCTGAGCAGCAGCCTGCTGCATCTGAGGGCCAGCTAGAGCTGCAGGTGGGAGAGTCAGTGCCCAATGCACCACGTGGCTGGCAGATCGATCCCAAAAAGTGTGGACTGGTTCCCACATTTGGGTGCCAGATGATAGTGGAAGACACAAAATAACCCCACACTAATTCAGAATTACGTATAATGCAGGGTTATTTATTTAGGAGAGACTCACTGATCACTGTCCTAGATCACAGTTCTCTGTGTGATCAGGGAACATGAACCAAATCTAGTGGCCAGAAGCGAGAACTACAAGCAAGAGAGTGAGCACACGCTTTACACCTGCATTTATAGTGTAAGAGACCACGCCCAAGTGAGCTGATATCTTAAAGGCTATTGGCTGAAGAAGCTCCCACAGCACCTGCATGTTATCAAAGTCAAACTTAAAACAAGTAACTAGACACAAAGTTTGTCTAATCAGATATACATAGACAGCCCTCATACTTCAGAGACCTGCAGAATATGGCATTTAAAATAATGATTAAAAAGCTTATTATAATTAGACAAAGACTCTGACATCCTAGCAGTAACTCAAGGTCTCTAAAGAAGATTATGAGACACCATGATGACTCTATCTGGATTACGACGACACTGACCACTGGGCAAGGTGTCCCAGTGCAACACCTGCTGCCAGGACCTGGTCCAGACTGTGGACAAACTATAGGACATTAGAAAATTTATTGCATCACTTTTGCCTAGACAAAATAAAGTCAGTTTTTTCCATGTCCCTCTTTCACAGGAAAAAAAAATATTCACCTTATGGGCCTGGCTAAAACTATAAGACTGATGTTCTGCATACTTCTGCCTCCAATACTAAGAGACCTGGGTATGACTAACTGTATATGGACTTTGCTCCCTGCCATTTTTAATAGATTCAGAAACTACTTAGTCTACACTCAGATATACTTTATTTATCCTTTTTGGATCTCTGATTATATTGATGGCTAGGTCAGCTATAATGTTGTCAGTTTAGCAGCAAAAGGTATCCAGATCATTCCACAAAGCTATATCCAGCTTGTCAGTGCTCTCTCTCTCTCTCTCTCTCTCTCTCTCTCTCTCTCTCCATATATATCAAGCCTTGCTTTCTCTAAAGCTAGTAGATCTCTTGAAAATAATGTTTTAAGGTCTGAAGATATACAAGTTCACAAGCTTTGAGGGTCCAAAAAAATGACTTGAGATGTAAATACAGGTTAAGATATGGGAAATGTTTCTGATGTCTTTCATTGGTATAGTTCTAACAAGCTGATAGAGCAATGACTTCTTACTGTTTGGGTCTCAAGTTTAAGATTTTAGATTTATTCTAGTTGCCATTTAAATATGAACTAAAAGATATTTCTCATCAGGCCAAAGGCATCTCTGTCCAATCCATACATAGTTCTCTGGACAGCAGAAAAATATACATGCTTCTAACCAAAATATGTAGTTTTTGCTAGGACCCAAAGGTATGCGTCTATTCCTTCTGTTTACAGATACCCGTTATCAGCTCTTTTTCTACAATATGGGTTTCAATAATGTATTATTTTTCTTTAAGTCCATAAATTTTAACTTCTGTTCCTATTTTACACTTATCTCAATAGGCTTCCACTTGGCTAGCAGATGCACTAAGCATCAGTTGCTGACTACAACTTGCTCTGAATGACTGTGAGCCCTGGACTTGCTGAAAACTAATGTGGACCAGTCCAGCTGATGTGAACGTTCCTTGTCTCTTCAACAGAGTCTGTGAACCAGATGCTTCCAAATAGTGTCCCCATTTTCTGAATTCCCTCCTTACTTTTGGCTAGCCTTTCAACCAACTTTGGCCCTGATAACAATGTCAGCTTGAAGTAGTTGCAGGAAGGAACATATTGTCCCATGCTCCCTGCCCAGAATAGGTTGAAAAACTGAGACAAGGGGGAACTCCCTGGCATGGGGGACAAAATAACTACCTACAGCGCCAGTTGATATACCAGAAAATAGGCCCAAAGTTGTCAATGAATGGATTTATTAATATAGTTCTTAGCTCCTAATAATACCTCCTTAAAACCATGGGCAAGCAGGACCCATGATTTGGTCCTGTCATTGGTGCTTGTGAAGGGGAAAGTATAGGACTCAGCCATAATAAGCTTAAAAGGAACACACCACTCAAAAAAAGTTCTTAACTTCCAACCATTATCACCTGCCAGTGTAGGACCTAGCTAGCCATGACAAGCTTACTGGAGGCCTGAGTCTCAGGAGTTTACCCTGAGGTAATACCTGGTTGCAGGAATGACCACAAACAGATTACCCAGGCAGCACCCAGGAACAGACCATCCAAAGGAAATTCCTAATGTTCCAACCATTGTGGATAGGACCACCTGCCAGCACACACTCACCAGGACACCCTAGACAAATGTCAGCCAATCAGGGGTCCTGAACCTTAGAAATCCCTCGCCCTCACATTTACTACTATAAAAACCCAACTCTAATTGAGCTTGGGGCTCTCCAATTGTTCCAATACAATGGACACACAGAAAGACCGAGTTTGCAAACTTGTATAAAATAAAGGCTCTTTGCTTTTATATATGGTACTCAGTCTTCTGGTCGGTTTTGGGGGGACTTCGCAGATCTGGGCATAACATGCATAGACCAAGCTAGCTGCTAACTTACAGAGGCTCTACTGCCTCTGCCTCCCAAGTGCTGGGGTTGGAGGCTTGGGCACTCAGGCCAGGCTGATTGCTCTTTTAATGGGGGGAATTGTAAGTTTCAGAGGGAGGCCTTCCTACTGAATCTCTAGCCAGCAACTGATGATGCTGGTGTCCTCTGCTGATGATTGGCTAATTACACTGACTTTACCCAATCAGCATCAAAGCAGTGATTCCCCCTGGGTCTTACTATCCTAGCAATGGGTAAAGAGAGGACATTGTTTCTTCTGTGTGAGCTTGTGTTCTCCTCCTATTCTGGTCTCTCCTCTCCTCCAGCATGATGAAACTGTGGCTCCCCAGAAGCCCCTGGGTGGCAGCTGTGATCATGGCATTGATGGTGCTGAGCTCTTCCATGGCTTTGGTCAGGGACCGCCGATGTAAGTGCACACCTCAGGTGCTGAGCTGTTGGGGGGGGGGGAGTGTGGGGGAAGGAAAGGGCCAACTTCTCACTGCCCAGGTCAAGTCCATTGAATCTATTGATATTTTCTGTGACCACCCACAGTCCTCACATGAAGCCCAAACTGTTTCCCCAAATAGGAGCATGGATGCCTGTGCTCTCAGATCTGTGTGAGAGGCCCCATGTATCAGCCACTGCTTTCCAGTTTCTTCCAGTAAAGTCTCCAGTCTTGTGCCATAGTCCCTCAGGGCCTGGAGAGGATTGATAAATCATTGTGTTAAATTAACCACTGAATAGGGCTTGTCTTCATTGTGTTGAGCTATGTCAGATAAGTTTCTCTTTAAAAACAGAACATCATGTGTGTGTTTGTATTCTATTTTGTATATATGTTTCTTTTATTTTCAACAAAAAAAGACCAATATTGAAGTAATTAAAAGATTCCCCTGGAAGTGTCACAGGTCACGGGAACAGGGTGGGCATCCCAGGAAGATCCCTGTGCATCCTCTCCAGGCCATGAGGTCACTGCCTGGGCACCTGGGAGGCTGAGTCCAGGGCTCTGTCTCTCTCTCTCTGCCTGACTCCAGTGTCTGTGCAGCCTGTTCCTGTGTGGGGGCTCTGCTGGGCAGTGGGTTATTTCCCTTTCCCCTTGGGAGCACAGGGCAGCTAAGGCAGCCTTAGAGAAGATGGGCTGTGTGAGCTGTTTCAAAGTCTGTGAGGCCTCTTCTGAGAACCTGGGATGCGTTAAAGCCCATTTGATGTTTATGATTTGAATCGATCTCTATTTCATTTTCTCCAACATTCTCTATTCTGACTTTTCTTTGCATCTCGTGATCCACTTCTACTTTCATGACCCATATCTACACCACACATAGGAATATCAAAGTCTGGGGTCTGCTTATAGGATATAAAAGACAGGGTTATTAACACTGCTAAGATGTGACCTCAAATGCTGGCACTGTGGCCGAGCCATCTGAGCCCTCTGTGCTTTAACTGATGTAAAATGGGGCAGAGAGGTGGTGTTCATAGAGCTGTTTAGGGATAGGGAGGGAAGACCGTGTAGAGCACTAGGGGCTGCTGCCACACTGTGTGCTTCCCCTCTGTAAGTGTTATCATCTCAGGCATCAAAGGATGCAGAAGCTTTCACGCTACCTCTTACTCTTTGTTCTACTCCACAGAACAGGCTCCTACCCTTGCATCATTGTTGTTATTGGAATTACCTGGTGTGAGTGAGAAGGAAACACGGAACACGCAACAAACCCGCTTAGGAGTTTATTAGAGGGGGTGTTACAGGCCTGGGAAGTCAGTGTGCAGAGAGAGAGAGAGTAAGATGGCACATCTAGCTTTTAAAAGCTGCCTCGCTCATGAGTACAGGGGGTTGACAAGGCTATGTCATACACAGATGATGGGGTTCACACATGCCGCAAGGTCTTAGCTGATTAATATGTGGATATGTAATCTATGATGCACGTGGGTCACGCAGGGCCCTTTAATATCCTGGGGGGCACTTCTGTCAGAGGGTTTTTCTGCACATGCATGGCCCCTAGAACCCAGAAGTATCAGCCTTATTGCGGCTGAAATCATTACAGTTATGATTCCTGCCACGCAGCGTGGCTGGCGCTTCCAGGTTCCAGGGCCAAGCATGTGCAGAGAAGGGCTCAGGCAAAATACTTAGTCACCCCCGAGGACCTTAAAAGGCCCTGTGTGACTTATATGTGGTATGGTTGCATCACCTATGTATGACGCAGCTACGTAAACCCTTGCCATGCATTCGTGAGCTCCGTCATCTGTGTATGACATCGCTGTGTCAACCACCAGTGCACATGTGCTAGGCAGTATTTAAAGGCGGGATGTGCTGTTTTCAGCCCTCTGTCTGCACACCGACGTCCCCAGGCCTCTTCGCGTGTCTGCTCTAATAAACTCTTACGCAGGTTTGTTGCATGCTTCGTGGTTTGTTCTCACTCACGCCAGGTAATTTCAATTGCCCTTCACACAAACTATTCTTTTTTTGAAGATTTATTTGTTGATTTACTGTATAAGTGCTCTATCTGCATGTACACCTTTATGCCAGAAGAGGGCATCAGATCCCACTATAGATGGTTGTGCGCCTCCACATGATGCTGGTACTTGAACTCAGGACCTCTGGAAGAGCAGCCAGTGCTCTTAACCACTGAGCCATCTCTCCAGTTCCATCAAACTAACTCTTCTAATGGCTTCTGAAACTGTCATTTTTCCATCCATTTTTTAAATATAAATCACACCCTTCACTATGATCAATGACATCTCAAAACACAGAGATCAGAAATAAATTCCATCTCTGAAACTCTCCACAGTCTCTATCTCTTACAGTCCTGAGCAGTGATGACTGCCAATAGATATTGTCCCTCAAAATGCCCCGAACTTCTTCATCTTCCTGTGTACTTGGCCTGGTGCTCACATGTGTTTATTGTCTGAGCTAGATTAAGTATGAAAAGAAAAACTATACAACTGAGGCATCTTGCCCCACCTCTATTGAAACTACAGAAGATCACATGACTGACTGACACCCTCACCTGTCCCTGGAGTCACACTTGGCATCTGATTTAAAAAGATCTGGTTTGTGAATTCTCTGGGTCTGTAATTTAGATAAGGAATTGTGGGTCAGTGTTAGGATCATGGTTTTCATTTCCAGAAACTAATCCAATAGATTTCAAAGCTCCAGTCTACCCCAAGGCTTCTGAATGGGGTTCCTACTGATCCCCACTCTCATCTCCCCCCTGCCGCCCTCCCGCCCTGTGCACTGTTGCTCGTGAACTCAGTGTTGGCAGGAGGTGTTACCTCAGCTGAGATGCGCCCCCTCCCCCTCCCCTGACACTGACAGTCCCCACCCTCTTCTTCTGGATCCCATCTGTGACACATCTTCCCTGTCACTCCCCAGAGGTCTTCTCTGTCTTCCTCTGTCACTCAAGTCTTCCTGTTACTGGAACTCCTCCCCCTCTCCTATTTGTTCCTCACTCTCACAGTTTAAGCTCCAAAGTGGAGGGGCAGCGTCTGTTTTCCCTCCGTGGATTCCCTGGGTCAGCACAGGTCAGCACTGAGGGAGATTTCCTGTTCTTTCTGCTATGTTTATGGGAGAATCAAGATCATGAGGGATGGAAGGAGTGGTGTCTTCTGAGCTGGTGAGCCCTGGCTTCCAGCTTAGCTCCAGGTGGGGCAGCTGTGGGATCAGAGAGGAGCAGGTGTGGGATCAGAGAGATGAACATTTGCTGACCCCTCTCCTCTGGATACCAGAGGTACATCTGTTGGGTGCTCATCTGTTGGGAGTGCATCTGGACACCAGCACCTGTCCCTCCTGGATGGCTGGTGACAGGATTGTTCAAGTTTATACCCAAATGGCACATTTTCCCTTGGAGCCATGGTACAAGCAGCAACATTCAGCCCTAACTGAGCAGGGGACACTTGCCTTGACCAAGTGTGTGTGACAGGGAAAGTCCACAGGCTGGAGCCCTAGGCAGGAACCATGGGCAACAGTGGAATGCTGGGGGTGGGAGAACTAGTCTTCCCCAGGGAGGAGCACACTAACTGGTTATCCAGTGCCAAGTGGTTAGCCCTAAAAACATACATTCAAGTAACATTACATGGATTAGAAGGGCATATTCATGTATTTAGGAAAGTATAAATATATGCATATATGTATGTAACCATTGATAACAAAAGAGGCCGTGAATTTGAAAGAGAGCAAGAAGGGGTATTTAGGAAGGCTGGGTGTGTCAATGATACAATTATATCACACTCACAAAAACTAATAGTCTCACTGGCTGTATTAACCATATTCAAGGGCAGAGCCCTTGCCCCGCAGTAGATGTTCCAACACAAAGTGAACTTGGCTCTCTCTCTCTCCCTCCCTCTCTCTCTCTCAAACACACACACACACACACACACACACACACACACACACAATACAGGTCTTTTGCTCATATATATTGTTTTCAGAATTTGTTAGTTTTTATCTTGTTCCTGTGTGTGTGAATGTGTGTGTGTGAATGTGTGTGTGTGAATGTGTGTGTGTGAATGTGTGTGTGTGTGTGAATGTGTGTGTGTGTGTGAATGTGTGTGTGTGTGTGTGTGTTGTCCTATACTAATTTTTTCTTTTGTCTTAGTTGCCTGTTTGTTTCTAGTGGGAGAGAGAAAGAAAGGTTAAGGATTAGGGCGGATGGAGAGGTGGGGAAGATCTGTGGGAGTTGAGGGAGAGAAGATTGTGATCAGAATATTTTATATGAAAAAGTCTATTTTCAATAGTAATGAAAAGAATATCGTGGGAGGTAAAATGGCCAATCAACCTCTGCATCTATGCTTATCAGGAGATCATAGATGAGGGCTAAAAAGAAGTGTGGGCACCTCCTCTCCTGTTAAGGCTGGATGTGGTAAACTCGATCTGCCCTGTTTGGTTGATATTCGTGGGATTCTGCCCTTTTCTGAAGAGAAACTGGAGGAGTGGATAAGGATGGTGGGGGAGGGACTGGGAGGAGAGGAGGGAGGGGAAACTGCTCCAGGGTGTAAAGGAAGAAAGAAAGAAAATGAAGAAAGGGAGGGAGGGAGGGAAGGAGGGGGGAGGGAGAGGACAAGCAGGAGGCTTTGAAGGGAGAACAATTTCTGCCTCTCCTAGGAATGAGGGGGGTGGGATTTCCAGGAGTTCCTCTCTCTCTCTCTCTCTCTCTCTCTCTCTCTCTCTCTCTCTCTCTCTCTCTCTCTCTCTCTCTCTCTCTCACCCTTGTCAACTACCAGGACCTGCCTGTGTGTCCTCTGCCCCTTGGGTTGTGTTGAAGTCAGAAGTGGGTTGGGGCGAGCCTGGGTCTGGTCATGTGTGGCAGCTGAAGATCATTCTTGTCTCCATAGCTCGGTTTTTGGAACAAGTTAAACACGAGTGTCATTTCTACAACGGGACGCAGCGCGTGCGGTTTCTGGACAGATACTTCTACAACCAGGAGGAGTATGCACGCTTTGACAGTGATGTGGGCCAGTACCACGTAGTGAACGAGCTGGGGCGGCCAGATGCTGAGTACTGGAACAGCCAGCAGGAACTCTTGGAGCAGAAGAGGTCCCTTGTGGACACATACTGCAGATACAACTACCAGGTTGCTGAGGGCTTCACTGTGCAGAGGAGAGGTGAGATGTGAAGGCACGGGGTTGGACGGGGCGGCGGGTGGGGGGGAACGGGGTGGGGGGCACTGTGAAGGATCAGTAGGAGGGTGCATGCATCCCTGCTTGCCTGTGTGCAGGAGCCTGCAGAGGCTGCTGGACTCCCTGCAACGGCAGCCCAGCCACAGGTGGTTTTAAGCAGCCCTACTGGAGCCTGAGCACAGAACTCCTGTCCTCACCAGGAGCTGCAGCCCTGGGAGAATGTCCACACTGCCAGGACAGCGAAGGGGGTGGGAACTGTATTAAAGATGCATCGATCTAAGCTTACGCAGGAGGGTTAGGAGGAAGGGGACAGACAGAGGGAGCTAAAGATGCACAGTCAGTCACACAGAGGGAGACCTGCCCCTGGGCTACAGCTCCCAGGAAGATCAGGCAGGGGGTTGTCTTGGCTTCCATCATATGGTGTCTGACTCTCAGCAGACACCTCAAAATTTTTTGAGAAATTTTTTCTTTTCTCTCTCTTTTCATAAGAGACACATGAGGTGGCTCTGCAGGTGCCTCGGATGGGGGTGGACTCGGGAGCCTCTACTGTTGCACAAGGGGCTCAGTGTGTGTCCCTTCCCTGTAGTGAGTCTCTGGTGAGAAACTGCAGGTCACAGCTGGGGACAGAGAAACAACACAGTGGTTGCTGATTGTTGCTTAGCTGGAGGCTTCAGTCACCCCAGAGTGAGGGCCTCTCTCTCCTTTCAGGTCCCCAGTGTTTCCCAGATTTTCCCTCCTGCCTCAGGTGAAACAGGTGTGCTGTGCTCACAAAAGTAGCTCATTAAGAATGGAGTGTCAGGTTGAACTTGTGGGGAGTCAGGGGTGGGGAGGAGCGTGACCTGTGAGCAGAAGATTCCAGAAAGCGCTGCCTGCACCTGCTGCAGGGCTGGGGACTCACTAGGCCTTCAGTGATGTGGGGAGGTTGGAATGTTGAAGATCCACAGCCTAATTACAATTAATCTTGACCTATCATTGGTCCCGTTCTTTGTCCTCCTGTGTCTCTGACTTGACATCCTGGATGACAGAGTGAAACTTTCAGGATGTGTGGGCTGTCAGACACACAGTTTCCCACTCAGAAGTCAAGACTGTCCTCAGAGCCCTGAGGACATGGCCAGTTTCCCACTGTGCTGTGACCCCACCCACTGTGCTGTGACCCCGCCCACTGTGCTGTGACCCCACCCACCTGATGGTTCCATGATGCACTTGGAAAGCATTTATTCATCAAATCCTTTGTTCTGTTACCATGGAAACATCACAGATCAATCACCATGTGGGAATGGAATTTGGGGTCATCTGACTGTATTCCTGGGCCATGGCCACACAGATTTGGCTCTAGAATCAACTGTCCCTTGCCCCTGCTGAGGTGACACCTGTATCACTCACTGACTGACTACCAGGCTCCTCTGCCTTTTCTGGGCTCTTTAGGTCTAATGTTCCTGCTGTTGTTTGTTTTCTTATTCACGACTTTTACTTTACTGGATGATCCACACTCAGCCTTTAATTCATCGTTTCCTTATTTAATGAGTCAGCATTGCTATCTTGATGAAGAGCAGTGTAGTTACAGGTCCCGTGTTCTTCCTCTGTGTCACTGGGACGGTGTCTGCCTCACATCCCCTCCTCAGATCTGCTCTCCTGTCTGGTGTGGAGAGGCTGTTGGTCCAGGAACCCAGAGACGCATGACATCCAAACACTCAGGTCCCTTCTGTAAAATGAGCCAATGTTGTCATGTGACCTGTGGACCTACTCCAGAATACTGAACCATGTCTGGGTTACTCAGGATGTCACCAGGTGCCTGACAAAGTTGAATTTGGGATTCTGACCAATTGTGTGTCTTGACCTGGACACAGCAGAATAAGGAGAAAGAGGAAGGGAAAGTGGAGGAGCCAGGAAGGCAGCCGCTGTGCCCCTCCAGTGTTAGAAGATACACAGCAGAGAGAAAAGCCAGGGAACGCGCAGGTGTGGGGATGGCAGGCTGTGGGCTCAGGTGCAGCCAGGAGTGCGGTGATTCAGCTTTTGTGTGTGTCCTAGTCAGGGTTATTATTGCTCTGGTGAAACACCACAACCAAAGCAAATTGGGGAGGAAGGGGACTATTTAGCTTACAGTTTTATATCAATGTTCATCATCAAACAAAGTAAGGACAGGAACTCAAATGAGGCAGGAGCTGAGGCAGAGGCCATGGAGGGTGCTGCTTACTGGCTGCTCCCCATGGCTTGCTCAGCCTGCTTTCTTATAAAACCCAGGACCACCAGCCCAGGAAGGGCAACATCCATAACGGCTGGGCCTTCTTCCACAAACAGGAATTGAGAAAATGTCCTACAGGCTTGTTTACAGCCTGATCTTATGAAGGCATTTTCTAAATTGAGGTTCCCTCCTCTCACATAACTTCAGCTCGTGTCAAATCGGCATAGAAGTACCCACCACTATGTGTGAGGTGTTGACAACCCCATTTGCAGAGCTCAAGGTGGGGTGTCTCGTCACAAAACTTGGGAAGATTATAGAGAGATGAACCAAAAATTGTAAAAGAAAACAGAAAATGAAGGCTTCTTTAAACTACATTTAAGGGATGGAGGGAGTTTACAGTGGCCTGCCAAGAGAATGGTATTGTAACGTATCACATGGCTGTTACAGCACAGTCCATGAACCCTGCAGCACACACGCTGACAGGCCCCTGCTGAGGTGACTGTGACGCCCTGGGTAACACACATGATGAGAACATTGCCCGAAGATATGGCAAAGATGATTTATTTAGAGTCCTGCAAAAAGAGATGAGAAAGAGTTCTCAGTAAGATTCCTGCCTTACACACAGAACTGTTGCCCTCTAGACACCAGAAGAGAAAGACCCTAGAGACACAACTATGTATTTAGCTGATGGAGAAATTATAACAGCTGGGGATAAGCTTTTCTTTCCCTACCAGGGAATTCACCTCCAGCTGGTGATTCCTCCAGGGAGTGGCGCTGACAGCTAAAGTGTGAAAACAGACCCTAAGTCCAGGGACAACTGTGTTAGACTCTGAGTCCCGCCTGGACCTCAGTCTGGGTGGGTGGAGGCAGATACAGCCAAACTCCAGGGGACAGCTCTGTCCTCGTGACTTATTCTCACCTCCATTTCTCTGCTAGTTGAGCCTGTGGTAACTGTGTATCCCACAAAGACGCGGCCCCAGGATCACCACAACCTCCTGGTCTGCTCTGTGAATGGGTTCTACCCTGGCCACATTGAAGTCAGATGGTTCCGGAATGGCCAGGAGGAGAAGGCTGGGGTCGTGTCCACGGGCCTGATCCGGAATGGAGACTGGACCTTCCAGACTCTGGTGATGCTGGAGACGGTTCCTCAGAGTGGAGAGGTTTACACCTGCCAGGTGGAGCATCCCAGCCTGACCAGCCCGGCCACAGTGGAGTGGAGTGAGTGGGAAGCTCCTGACCCTGCAAATCCCCGCCCACCAGGAAAGGGCGTGGCTTGCCCCTGCCTGTCAGTTTTCCTGATCTTGTGAAGCCCCGCCCAACTGCAAACAGGATGTCTTATCTCTCCCTGTCAGCTTTCTCTGATCTGCAAATCCCCAACCACCTGGTAGGGAGAATGGATTACCCCTGCCTGTTATCTCCCTCCTTCCTCCCTAAATCCCTGCCTGCCAGGAAGGGGGAGTGTCTTACCTCTGTCAGCTCTCTTTTCCCACACACTATTTCCACTGGTTCTGTGCTGTCCTACCCCTCAGAGTGGCTCACAGGGGTGGGTGTGTGATCTTCTACAAGCACCTTTGCCCCCTGGGAAGCAGTTATGCCCCCACACACTCTTCTGAGCCATCCAGGTGCATCACAGGCCCAGGGACCTGCTTGGCCCTGGCTGCAGCCTCTGCCTCTGGCTGGGTTGTGTTTTGCTGCTGCTCATGGAGATGATGGACAAGGAGCAGCGCAGGGTCATGGCTGACCTCAGGGACGTCCAGTCTCAGCTCTGCCTTTGCTTAGCTCTGTCACCCTCAGGACTGTGCATCCTCAGAGCTCAGAGGCTTCCTGTCAGCTCAGCTCAGGGTGGCCATATTTAAGTTTCTTTATACTGTGAACCTTTTGCTGTTTGATTTCTTCCAAACATCAGCAGCAGTGTCCAGTTCCAGCTCTTCTAGGAAAGGCTTCTTCCCAGTCTTAAATCTCTGACTTAAGAGGGAAACAGGATTTGGGGTGAAAACCTCTAAACCTGGCTTCCTTTCTCAGGGGCTCAGTCCTCATCTGCACAGAACAAGATGCTGAGTGGAGTTGGGGGCTTTGTTCTGGGTCTGCTTCTCCTTGGACTGGGGCTGTTCGTCTACTTCAGGAACCAGAAAGGTAAGGAGCCTGTTGGTGGCCAAGACAAATGGCATTTCAGAGAAGAGACACGCCTTTGTTCTCAGGATGTCACTGGCCCTGTGACCTCAGGTTTCAATTATCTCTGGACCCAACAGTCTGCAGATACTAAAGCATGGTAACAAATGGGGATGGGAAATGTAATAGGATTCTGACTTGAGAAGTCAGAACAAAGAAAGAATGGAGGAAGAGCCACTGGGCTGCTGTGTGACTGGAACTTCTGAGTTCCTCTCTCTGTCCATATTCCCCTCTGCCCTGGATGCTGTGGGCAGTGGTGCTAGAGGAATCTCAGAGTCTAGGGTCATGTGTGGGGGGGGACAGATCTGCCTCCATGCACATAAGTGTCTATTTTATTCTCTTTTCTAGGACAGTCTGAACTTCAGCCAACAGGTAACACCCTTCAGTCTTCCCTCAGAGGCATACCTGCTTTCCCTACAGTGTGGGGACTGGGGTGTGAGGGACACCAGGCAGAAACACTGGGAAGGACATAGAACCCAGGGCCTGGCCAGGAAGTTTGCACTGAGCCTTGTTCTGCACTTACTGAAGGCCTGTGCTCTAAAGCAGCATTGACTGGGGCATGAGAAGTTGTCTCTGCTCACTGCCATGCTGTCAGGGAGGCCTGAGGGGAGAGAGAAGCCACTGCAGAGTTAGGTCTGGAAATGCCACTGTCCCCTGTGCTCTGCAGGACTCCGGAGCTGACTGAGGAGGCAAGGCTGAAGGAAGAAGATCCCCATGTCTCTGTGTGGAGAAAGTGTGTCCTTACTTGACTGGAGTTCCTCCACTGACCGTCCTTCCCTAGGACCTGGCTCCTCCTGGTCATGGACCCTGCAGACCTGTTCTCCCTGATGGCCTGCTCAACTCCACCTGTGCCTACACTCCCAGGACAGAAGTCCCCCCTGCTCCCCTGCCCTGCTCCCTATTGTCCCCTGCCCTTTGTCTGAGTTTCTGAGCCAGGTTGCTGTGATGATGCTTTCTCACATTTTTTTCTCAAATAAACAAAAAATCAAAATCACCTGCTTCATAGAGTTTCAAGGAGAAGAAATTCAGAGAAAGGAATGACCCACTGTTAGTTCATGATATGAACGGAGGAGTGTATATATGTAGCGATTTATAATAAAGTAGGCCCACACTACCTCAGAATAGGGTATAATAAAGGTTTATTCATTTAGGGGTAGACTCACAGAAAAAGCAGTGATCCGCAGTCCTCTGTGTGAGAGGGGAACTGGAACTGAGACCAGAAACCAATGGGTCTTGCACGCCCCTATGTCTGTGTATCTAGTACCTGAGACCACGCCCAAAGTGGGCCAGCATCCCAAAGGCCATTGGCTGAAGGAGTCCCTACAGTTTTCCCCCTTTTGTCTACATAAGAGAGTTTCAAACCTAATATGAAACTATATATAAGAAAAAAACAAGTATAAAAATTAGAATTATGACAAGCAAAAACAATATCAAGCAAAAAACATGTGCTAAATGTTTCAATAGTTATCCTATCCTAAGGAGTCTAAGTCTTATATTAGAAATGACTTGGCTAAGTCATGAGAGGAAAGTAACTATGACTATCTAGTCTTCAACCCCATCAAAGACCTGAGAAAGGAAATAATTTTGCAATGTTGGGGCAACAAACATTGACTAAAGTAACTGACAGCCTAGAGTAACTGAAAGACCATTTTCAGAGGCAGAAAAGTTTTCAAAACCATCTTACCCTGTCCTGGCAAGGTTTGTCAGTCTTTTTGCTTGTATCTTACATGTCCAGTCTGGACAAAGTGCAGTTTGTCAGTGGTTGAGGCAGGGGCAATTCTTTTCCCAAAAGGCAGTTTTGTCAAGAAGAAAACCAGCTCCAAGTGGAATGTCTTCAGTGCCCAATATTCTCTCGGGAATACATTAGTGCTGCAGGGAGCAATCGTGTCTCATGTCTACATAATCCTAAATTATTTAAATGTCATATTCTACAGCTCTTTGCAGTGGCCGAGGATTACCTATCTATGTGGAATAAATCTCTATGCATCTAAAGAACCTGATTAATCTAACTATAAGTATGACAAACATGGATGATTATTGGCCTATAATTCTTAATATCTATAAATTTTAAAGATTAGGACTTCATATAAAAATATTAAACACTCTTTAAAAAATTGTGCAGCAAATGAGGACAACAAACTCAAAATGTAAACATTGTATAAATATCTTGATCATAGGTAGAAGTATATAGTGCAATATGATAAATATATCCTAAAATTGCATTGATATACAAATATCATAACCAGAGGTAGAAACATGCATGCATACAATATGACAAAATAACTTTACACAGGTACACAAATATTGTAAACAGAAATAGGAGTATATTCAATATAACAAATACAATTTGAATTTGTGTCAATATACAGGAATCTATACCAATGTAAATTGTCTATATAATATCTCACAAGTATTTCCACTAATATTCACTATTATTATTAGTGTGAGTAAGCTCAAACTAATCTACCTGTTATCTCATCCAATCCTTCTTTTTCCAAAAGAGATCACTGAGACTACATAATTTCCACCCCAACCCTATACCATCTATAATCAACCAGTAATACATGCCCCTAACCCTGAGGACAAATTTTGTTGGGAGAAGGGATATCATCTTCTAGAATTACTTCCAGCTGTCATGGGGGTGATGTTATTTATGTGGGATCCTGTAAAAACTAAAATGATGGTTAAGTTTCAAGATTACTGTTTGGTATAATTGTAGATAGTCTCTGGGTAGGAAATAGGGTTTTCCTGAAGATCTTGTTTGAAGTTCTAGCCAGAATATTGTAAGAAGGTACACCATGTCAGCTAACCAAGTTGGAATCATCTTGAGCAGCTTGTAACCCAAAACCAATCTTAAAGTGGTGCTATCAGCATCATGATGTCAGATCAACCAGAGGGAATCATTGTTGTTGGGTCCCATCTTCTTCCTGAAAACTTCAAAGATTGCTGCAGGAAAATTTATTGTTCATTGTGGAAAAATTAAACATTATTTATATGGACATATATTCAATGAAAGGTACTATAGAGACAAAAATGGGTATGGGGGAGAAGGAAAAGTTTTCCAAAATTCATTCTTCTTTCTGTACCATACCAGATGGCTCCTAATATGAGACAGGAACCCTGGATTTTTCTTTTAACAAGCCAGCTTTGATTTTTAAGTGAGTTGCAACTTTTATTATATGGAGAAATATATATGTTCAGGTAGTGAGATTTTTACCCTGCCGATGATATTGGTACCATAAATCAGATTTCTCTTTGCTTGGTGATTATTTCTGGATAGCTATCTTTTCATCTTTAGGCATCTAGATTCCAAGGTATCTCATGTTTTTGAAGATGGGTATTTTCCTGCAAAGACCAAAACAGAACTCTGCCCCAGCCCTTATGAGGTTTCCTTACCACCTGTTTGATGTAACCTCTGTGGATGAGCTGTCATTTCTCTTTCTCAAGAGGTTTCTATGTTTCAAACTGAATCTTTATTAATTTTGATGGTATCCATAGCTTTTCTTCTCCTGTGGAAACACGAGCAAATCCCCTTCCCCGATGTAACACATCTCCTGGTTTCCATTCTGACCTCAACACACCCTTGAAATAAACTGGTTGATTTAATTCAGAAGTTTGTTCTATTATCCAATGTTTCTCTGCTACTGTTGTTCATTTCTCATTAGTATTAAGAAAATTTAAGGTTAATAAAATATTATGCAATTTATTTCTGGGGTATTTTCCATCCCTTTCTGTTTGTTTAACATATCCTTTATAGTTCAATTTGATCTTTCTATAACTTCCTGGTCAGTAGGACTCTTTGGTATACCTGTAATAAGCTTTATAATAAGCAAAAAGCTGCTTCATTTTCTTAGAAACATATGCTGGGCCACTGTCTGTCTTTATTTGTGCAGGTATACCCATAATGACCATAACTTCTAGTTAATGTGCGATTAATGAATAAGCCTTTTCCGAACTAAAAGCAGTTGCTCATTGAAAACCTGAATAGGTATCAATGGTGTGGTGTACATATTTTGATTTTTCAAATTCTACAAAGTGATACACATCCATCTGACAGATTTAATTGCTTTGAGTACCCTTTCGGTTACTTCCTAAAGGTAGTAGTGTTTGATTATATAAAGAAGAAGTAGGATATTTCCTTATAATCTCCTTAACTTGTTGCCATGTAAAAGAAAACTCATTTTTTAAACTTTTGCTATTGACATGATATTTTTTATGAAATCCTTAGGCCTTCATCACATTTCCAATTAATAACCAATCAATTTATTACCTTGTGCTAGAGGACCTGACAGACCTGTATGGGATTGGATGTGTGTTATGTATATGGGACAATGTTATGTCCTGATTATATCTTGAATCTTAATAAATAATAGAGTCAACTCTGTATCATCTGGTATAAATTCAAAGGTTTAAATATGCAAAACAACTATCTGCATAATGCAAATTAGTAACTATATTGAGAGGTTCTTTAAAATCCCTTAGTACTTTGAGAACAGCATATTGATTTTTAGACAGAATTGTAAAGGCTTTGTTCCACTTTATTTAAATCTTCTGATTTATAACCTGCCTTTCCTGATTTATTTGCATCAGTGTAGAATGTATGGGTCCCAGTTATTGCTGTGTCATGTACAGTGTGGGGGAGGATCCAAGTAGCTGTCTTTATAAGGTTAATTCTATTAATGTTGGGATAGTTGTTATTAATCTCTCCTAATGAAACTTAGCACAAGCTCTTTGCCAGGGTTCATTGTCTTCCCATATTTTTTAAAATTTCATCCCTAGTAAAAAGGAATATAATCTTGACTGGATCTATTCCTGCTAATTGAAAAATCTCAATTCCTTTTATAATTAATTCAGAGATCTTTTCCACATAAGTTTTTAATTTTTTATTCAGTTTATGTGATAAAAGGATCTACAATAATATAATATCTTCCCTCTGCATTAAAATTCCTGTAGGAGAAATTTCGGAGGGTAATATGACTAGAATGCCAATGTGGGTCAACTACATTCACATAAAACCTGAAAGAGCTCTGGAAGGAATTCCAGACAACAAAAAAGAAAGAGTTAAGCACAGCTTATTGATAACTGCATATTTTTCACATAGGCTCTGTTTTCTGGTGGCAAGCAGATCCATGGCTCCATTAAGAAATAACTTCCTGACTCAGCATTAGCAGCAAAAAACTTCACAAATTCTTTAAAACAGCAGCTTCCTGGTCCATGCTGGTAGCATGAATTCTGGCTCTTTCGGGATGTTAGGCTATGGAGTATTTGAATGGGGTTTATGACCAGAGTGCTACAGGTTGATTGATGGCAAAGTGGACCCGCTGTGTCTCTGGACCTGGAGCAGAGACCATGGCTCAGAGAGCTGACAGTAAACATGCCTCTGCCATGTTGGACTGGGCAAAGCCAAAAGCCAAAGCAACCTTAGTCCTAGCCATGCTTGTTTAGAATTTTAAAAAATAATAAAGCTCCCCTGGTCACAAAATGATTACAGATATGCAATAAAGACAGATTCAGATAAAAAAAAAGACTTCTAAATGTGTCACAGTGTTGGATAAATTTACGTAGGCATGGGCAAGAGAAGAAAAAGAACATAGATAGTTTTAAAAAGAAGTAAATGGGTTTTAAATATAAAACAAAGTCATTAAAGAGACAGTAAAAGTAAAATAAAAGAGTAAACAGTCATAGATTAAAGGAAAAGAAAAAATAAGCCACATAAAAGTGGAAAATACAAAGAGAGTCTGGAATATACATATTATTGTGTTTTCTTAAATTTTTTGACTGTGAATGAGCTAAGTACAGAGTCATATTTCATTGTACGGTCTGCTAAGCTAAACCAACATATTTAATTTAAATGTATCTTGACTTCGAAGTTTGTGTCTAAGGACATGTTGCTTTGGAAAAGAAGTTGTGCTGTTGTTTCCACAGAGGATAAAAAGTTGTGGATTCCTTACTGGCTAATACAGTTTGATCAAACAAGACCCCTGAAGCAATAGCCCAGGTGGCCCAACATCCATGTCAGCTTCAGGACTGCTGGCTGAGATAGACCTACCACACAAGATATCCCATAAAAGACCTGATTAACAGTGCCTCCAATCAACAGGAAGTGGTCTAGAGAACAATGCTCAAACTCCCTAAATGATTGTTTATAAATGTTTGTTTACAGTTAAAGGGGGATATGCTATAGAGATGATTACTTTGCATTGGTATGGATCTTGGTTTATTGATATAAATTTAAGTTGATTTTGTTTTATATATATTTCTGCTCTTGATTAAAGTATTGTGTTTGTGCAGTTCATTTAAAAAGGTAATGCATAATTAATTAAGAAAAATGGATTAACAGGTAGTAACCTTTAATAATCAAACATGTAGTCATGCTAGTTAAGTTTTCTAGATGTAGAGAGATATATTTCAGATGGATAGCTATTCTTCAAATCTTTGAAAGACCTATAGAATATGGCACTTAAAACGTTAAAAACTTACCCTTTTCTCAACAGTGAGACATGTCTGCTACTGGCAGCACTGATTACTTCAAGAGGAAGATAGGCATCAAAGAACCTCCTTTATGGAGTTGTTAGTCATTTGGTCAAGAAGCTGCTCTTGCCTGGAGTGCTTGATGTTATGTTGTATGAACTGGACACACAGGACTCACAGAAAAATGACTGCTGAACTTGCCCAAAGGTGAGATGATCCTTCAGGGCTTCTGCTTCATGAGAGAACTGCCAGACATTTTGCAGGACACAAAAGAAAGCATCTCATGAACTTTGTCATTACAAGGCAAAACGTCTTCCAATTTCCTTCTTCACTGAAAAGTCTTACAGATATTATGGACCTATTGACTAAAGATGGATGCCCCATTGTTACTGAAGAACTTCGGTTTACTGTCCAGGCAGCAAGATGTCTCTGTCAATTCTAGAGTGCTGCAAGTTGCTTACAATGCACTTCCTGTTTACTTAGGTAATAGTATGTCCATCTGGAGTCTTTGATGGAGTTGAAGAAAGATAATTATAGTTACAAAAGAAAGGTTAGATATAAAACTTTAGACTCACAAAGATAGGATATAGAGTATTTCCCTTAATTTGCCAAATACAAACGGATGAAATAGTGTAACTAAAACTCTTGTTTAATAACTGTTTTGTTATATGTAATTTTACTATGTTAAAGTTAAAACCTTCCTTTTTATTTAGACAGAAATGATGTGGGATTTCCCTCTGTATGCTATGAAAATGGTTTACTACCATTGGTTATTAAATTAACTGTTTCTGCCAATGGATTAATAGAGTAAACCCAGGCTGGAAATATGAGCAGAGATATAGAGAGAAAGTAGGCAGAGTCAAAGATATGCCATGTAGCTGCCGAAGGAGACAGATGCCATAGAACCTTACCAGTAAACCACTATTCTTATGGTGATACATAGATGAACAGAAATGGGTCAATTCTAGATGTAAGAGTTAGCTAGAAATATGCATAAGCTATTGACCAAACAATGTTGTAAATAATATAGTTCCTGTGTTATTATTTGGGTTTGGGCAACCAGGAAGTGAACAAGCAAACTCCAATTTTATATATATGAATATATATGAAATAAACATTCAGTAGTATACATTAATTGTTAATTAGAATATTTTTCTGAATTTGATTGAAATTGAGAAGATAACATATAATCAGACCATACTTGTTGTTTAATTTCACAAGAAGATAATCTGTGAGAAGTTGTGGTAGAAGAAGGAGATATTGCTGTGTCCCTTGTCACAGTGTGGGTGAGTACACAGTCAGGGCAATGTGCTGAATCCCACAAGCTCCATCCTTTGTTCTATGGAGCAACTGGTTGGGAAAAGAAAGGAGCTTGTATTTGCAGAGAATCTGGAAGGTTCTGCTGTGGGATTCCACAGGATCACCCAGTGTCTTGACACCTGGGGTTTCCCTCTGAGCTCAACACACAGGGACACACACTAAGAAAAATTTACTGTAACAATTTAATTGGGTGTGGTGAAACAAAATGATACTTTCACAGGTGAATATGCTTGTTGGTAAAATCCTGAGGAAAATATGTTCCTAGAGAAATTTCAAAAGGAAATAGACCTATGAGGAGCAGGGAGACGGCTCCATGGATGAAAGCACTTGCCTTCAAGCCAAGCGACCTGAGCTTGATTCCTGAAGCCACACAAAGGGTAGAGAAGCAGCTTTCAAAATTGTCCTCCTAGATGGACACACACACATTTTTAAATGGAAATTTTGTAATTAAATGGAAAAGGGGGGAAATGTGGAGTTTAAAGACTGTTTCTACAGAAAGCTAGAACATAGATACTTATTTTTTTTTCTTTCTGTGTGTAGTAGTCTAAATAAATTTGGCCCTCATAAGCTCATAGAGAGTGTCACTAATAGGAGATAGGGCCTTGTTGGAGGAAGTGTAGTCTTGTTGGAGGAGGCTGGATGACACAGGTCTTTAATCCAGACAGGGCACACCTTTAATCTGGGTCACACCTTCTATTGGAACAGTGGGTACAGGAGCAGCTAAATTCTCAATATATTGAAGAACCCACCAGTCCTTAGAATTCTATATTTGTCATTAAAAAGAAATCTAGAAAGTGGAGAGTGTTAACAGATTTGAGAGCCATAAATGAAATAATTCTCCCAATGGGAATTTACAGCCTGGAATTTCCTTGATTTCTCCATTACCTAAAAGATAATCTCTTATACTGATTGATTTAAAAGACTGTTTCTTCACTATAACAGGATAGGGAAAAATTTGCCTTCACGGTGCCTGCTTATAAAAATTCCCAGCCCATTAATGGAAAATGTTCCCTCAAGGAATGTTAAATAAGACCCCTTGTGTTAATATTTAGTACAACAGTCATTGGAAACAATTTCTGAACAGTTTCCACAATCTATAATTTACAATTGTATGCTCTGTATCTTACTAGATAATTCAAATGCAGATACCTTAGGAAAAATGTTTGGAGAAGTAAAGCAAATATTGCCTTGCTGTGGACTACAAATTGCTCCTGAGAAAATACAAAGAGGAGATTCTACTAATTACCTAGGATTTAGGACAGGATTGCAAAAAATTCAACCACAAAAGGTAAAAATCAGGAGAGATCAATTACAAACTCTTAATGATTTTCAAAATTGCTGGGAGATATTAACTTGCTATTGCAATTAATAGCAAGTTAAATTGACAGCTCAAGAGCTAAGTAATTTATTTCAAACCTTACAGGTTGATAAGACTTAAATAGTCCAAGAAAATGATCAGCTGAAGCAGAGAGAGAATTGGTTCTGGTAGAAAAATTTACAGAATGCACTTATGAATCACTTGGATCCAGAGCTTGATTGTATCCTAATCATTCTACCTCCTACAGGAATTCTCATGCAGAGAGAAGATAATATTTTAGAGTGGATAGTTTTGCTAAAAACAGAGTAAAAAAAATTTAAAGATCTATCTAGAAAAATTTTCTGAATTGATTATGAAAGGAAAATTGGGACTTTTTCAATTAACAGGAATGGACCCAACAGAAATTGTCATACATTTTACTAATGCTGAAATTTCCTTACTATAGGCAGAAAATGAACATTGGTAAAGAACTTGCAGTAATTTTTAGGGAGAGGTAAACAACAAACATCCTAAAAGAAGAGACTTCAATTCATAAAAAGAAACACCTGGGTCATCCTCATATTGTGTGGGTAATACCATTATCTGGAGCCCCTACATTCTATATTGATGCAAATAAATCATGAAAGGCATGATTATAAATCAGGAAATTTGAATAAAGTAGATCAATGTCCATATGATTCACTTCAAAAATCAGAATTATATGCTATTTTTAGATGCATAAAATGAAAAAAATAAGTGACTTAACTGACCACTCTAGGTATTTAGGATAAAAATATAAATTACCAGACTGATAGTACTTACAATTGGTATCATGGCAATCTCAGTTAACTCGTTTGTCCTTTCATTTTTAGCTTCTATTTTCAAACTATATAAAGTAGCATTAAACAGGGTCCTAACACCCTGCATTATGATATTTCCAATCCTTAATGCTGGAAAACTTTTTACTTTTAATATTACTTAACTCTCCTTAAGAACTTCCCAGGAGTCTTACTAAATCTGATGACTTCTCAGTTTGTTCACAGTTGGCATCATTTCTCTGTCCCTGTGGTTGTGCCCCCACATTGGGCACTAAATTTGTTTAAAATAAATCTTTTGTTCTATTTCTCAATAATGATTCAGGAGTCAGATGCTGGGGTGAAAAACTTGCTTGTTCAGAGAGTCAGAAAAAGCACTCAGGTGCTTCCTCCTCCAACATCAGCCCAAAAAGAGAGGTTACTCCTAAGCCATCTCAAACAAACTCCTCCAACGGGTGGGCCCTCGTTTTACTTCCAATACATCTCTCTATCCTTCTTCCTGACTCCCTCTTACTCTCTTTGGTTATTTCCTGTCAACTGGATACTTGCTCCAGCTCTTGACTTTATTTAATCCTGTTTACAATAGTCAAACAGAAAGCACCTGGATTAAAGGTGTGTGCTAGGGCTGAGCCATACCACAGCTAGAAGCAAGTTTTTCCAGCAAATAATGAAATCTTGGTGTTCATAGAGTGATTAAATATTGATATATGAAAGTAATATAAACCTAACAGCTGTGATGGCTATTCTTGGTTGTCAGCTTGACCCTACCTGGGATGAACTACAATCCAGAAGTGGGGACGTGACTGTGAGATATTTTCTGCTTGGTTTGAAATGTGTGAATTCACTTCTAGTTCAGACCTTTGAAGCAGGAGAACACACATCTTTGAGCTGGATCTTGAGGCAGAAAGACACAAGGTTTTATTTAAATCTTGAGTCTTGAAGACCTTTAATATGGGTCATACATTCTGCCAAGATTCTATATAAGGACAGAAAAGCAGAAATGTTTTGCTCTTTGTCTGCTTGCCATCACCTTGCTAGCATATCCATTCCTTCAATGGCTTTGGAGCTTTGCCAGTAAAGGGTAAAACAGATCTTCAAATTTCCTGCTTCACTGAGAAATCTTCCAGACACTCTGGGCCTATAGACTGAAAATGGATACCCTAACATTATGAAAGAACTCTGGGTGGCTGTCCAGGCAGCGAGATGTCTCTGTGAATTCTAGAGTTTTGGAAGTTGCTTACAATGCACTTCCTGTTTACTTAGGTAATATTATATCCTTCTGGGGTCTTTGATGGAGTTGAAGACTAGATAGTTATGATTATACTTTTCCTTAGTTATGATAAAAGATAAATTAGATACAAAACTTTAGACTCACAAAGATAGGAAAAATGATAAAGTAATTTCTTTAATTTTGCCAGATACAAATAGACTAAATATTGTTAACTGTAATTCTTGCTCGATACTTCTTTTGTCATATGTAATTTTTCTATGTTAAAGGTAAAACCTTCCTTTTTAACTAGACAGAAAATAGGAGATGCTGAGGGATGTCCTTCTGCATGCTACAAATATGTGTTGCTTTTATTAGTTAATGAATAAAGCTGTTTTGGACAATATCCAAGCAGACTAAAGCCAGACAGGAATGTCAGAGAGACAGAGGAAAGAGAGAATGAGAAAGAATGAGAGAGAGAGAAAGAGAGAGAGAGAGAGAGAGGTGCCAGAGACAAGAAAATATCATGATACCATGTAGCCACTGTGGAAGCAAGATGTAAGACAAGTCACAAGCCTCAAGGTAATATATAAAGTAATCTAAATGGGTTTGTTTATAGTTGGAGCTAGACAGTAAGAAACCAGAGCCATTGGCCAAACAATTGTAACCAGGGAGAAACTGGTCCAGTAGGACTGGGCACGACAGAGAAAAGCCTTCACTTATACCCAGTGGCTGCTGAGGTGGCTCTGCAGATGAGGTGTTTGGTACCAATCCCAACGAGCTGAGTTCCAGCCCTAACAACCTCAAGGAGAGAAGTCAGCATGAAAGTTGTGCTTTGACACCACATGCATGCTGTGGCAGGCATGCTGTGCCATGTGAGAGACACTGGCATAAACACATGATAGATAAAGACATGTAATAAAAACATAAAACACTAATCATCTCTACCTGGCCCTTTTGGCACAAATCTGTGGTCTCAACTAGTAAAGAGGTCAAGGCAGGAGGGTCACAAGTTCAAGGAAAACCTGGGCAACTTAGTGAATAATGTCTCAAAGTAAAGAGAGGCCTGGGGCTGGAACTCCATGCCAGGCACTTGCCTGGCATGCATGAGGTCATAAGCCCAACCCTGAGTACTTTAATCTGCCCAGTGTGAGCTCTGAACTCTAAGGAGGCCAATGATTTGGCATGGCTCAGCTGACTCTTCCTTTTATCCTATTAATCTTCACAGCTGTTAGAATTCCAGCTCCCTCCCTGAGTATTCACAGGAATCCTAGATCTAGCCTCAGTGTGTCATGCTAAAGGATAAAGAACCAGATAAGTTGTGTCAATGACATCAGAAAGAGGAACATCATCTCCAGTTGTCACCTGCAGAGATGAACACATCTCCCAGGGCTGCACACCAAGTCAGAGAAGCCTTCAGCCAGGATCCAGCTCTGCTGTGCACTTCACACTCTCCAGTTTCTTGCTCTCAGGATTTCAGCTGAAACATGGCAGGACCCCACCCTCTTCCCCCAGGGTGCCCTGCCTCTGCTTTGAGTGTCGTTAGGACTGGGCTGTGGGTAACCACAGGAACCTTTGCCTGAACTTCTGGAGGCTCCATTGAATTCAACAACAGTTCAGGGGCTATACTGGAAAAGCCCCTTTTGTTAGGACTACACCATGACTAACCTTCAGTTTCCTTTAACTTGTCAGAGATTTCCCTAACTGAAGAAGGGCAGAGTCCACTGTCCAATCAAGAGCCTGAGCTCTGCCACATCATCAGTAACTGGGGAAGCTGCTGCTGGAGGTGTCCACAGCACCACAGCCTTCTCCAGCTCGAGGAAATATGAAAGAAAGTGCAATTTCAGCTGAAGTAGATGCACTTAAATCACTTTACATTTACATCACGCAGTAAGTGCCAGTTTAAAGATGCTTGGCTCGCAGTCATCTTCCTACACTGCTGGTGGAGACTGCTTGTTCTTCCTGGCTGCCCAAACCCAAAATATCACACAGAAACTGTAGTATTTGGTATACTATTTTGCCAATAGCTTAAGCATATTTCTAGCTTGCTCTGATATTTAAGTTAACCCACATCTCTATTATTTTGCATTTTTTTCACCAGGCTCGTGGTTTGCCAGTGCACAGGCATCTTTCTCCTCTGGCGGCTACATGCATTCTCTCTGACTCCACCTTCTTCCTCCCAGCATTCTGTTTATTTTTCCCCACTGAGCTCAGTTCTGCCTTGTCATAGGCCCAAGAAACTTTTTTATTCATTAACCAATAAAAGCAACACAGATACAGAAGGGAATCCCACATCACTTTACCTCCTTTACTCCCACAAGCTTCAACCACAAAATTGCCCCACAGCCCTGTTGAGAGGTGTAGGAGCGGTGAATGCTCCCCAGTGCTCAGACTGGTGAGTGAATGACAGACCATCTTAAGCCACTCAGCACTATGGCCTGATTAATGTTCCAGCTGCAACTGAATCAAGCATTTAAAATAGCAAATAGAATGATACTTTGGAAACATTAACCCTTTGAAAAAGTTGCACATGTATGCAATGTGTTTTGATCCTATTCACCACCACTACCTCCTTCCAGATTCCCCTGGGACCCTGCAACTACATTTTCACTTTTCAAAAAATTACCAACTCACTGAATCCATTTAGCACTGTCCACAAGCACACGGATGTGGGGATGTCCACGGGGACAGGGAGCAGGGAATGAACCACTAACCAAACCACACCCTGCCTCCCTCACACACAAAAAGCTAGCCTTTGTTTGATTTTTTTGTTTGTTGGTTGGTTTGAGGCTTTTATAAGGTAGACCAGGCTGGCCTCCAACTCAGATACCCAACTACCTCTGCCTCCCAAATGCTGGGGTTGAAGGCTTGGGCTACCAGGTCAAGCTGAGTATCTTTTTTTTCAATTTTTTTTTCATTTTTTTATTGATTTACTTAATTACCTGTATGTTTGTTTTCAAAAAACCACTCTTCTCATTTTACATATCAATCCCAGTTCCCAGTCCCTCCGCTCCTCCTGCTTCCTCTACCTTTTAATGGAGGGAATTGCAAGTTTCAGAAGGGGACCCTCTTACTGAATCTCTAACCAGCAACTGATGATTCTGGTCTCCTCTGCTGCTGATTGGCTCCCCACCCTAAATTTATCCAGTCTAGCACCAGAGCAGCAACTCCCCTGGTTCTTACTGTCCTGGCAATGGTAAAGAGAGGTGACAATTTCTACTGTGTGAGCTTGTGTGCTCCTCCTATTCGGGTCTCTCCTCTCCTCCAGCATGATGCCACTGTGGCTCCCCAGAGGCCCCTGGGTGGCAGCTGTGGTCCTGACACTGATGGTGCTGAGCCCTTCTGTGACTTTGGACAGGGACCCCCGACGTAAGTGCACACCTCAGACGCTGAGCTGCTGGGGGTAGGGGAAGGAAGGGGCTGACTTCCTCACTGTCCAGGTCAAGCCTCCTGAATCTATTGATATTTTCTATGACTGCCCACAGTCCTCACATGAAATCCAAACTGTTTCCCCAAATAGGAGTGTGGATGCCTGTGCTCTCAGATCTGTGTGAGAGGCCCCACGTATCAGCCATTGCTTTCCAGTTTCTTCCTGTAGCATCTCCAGCCTTGTGTCATAGTCCTCAGGGCCTGTAGAGGATTGATAAACCATGGGGTTAAATTAACCCCTGCACAGGGCTTGTCTTCATTGTGTTGAGCTATGACAAAGAGGTTTCTCTTTAAAAATAGAACTTCACATGTGTATTTATATTCTGTGTTGTACGTATGTTTCTGTTTATTTTTTAAGTTAAAAAACGGTCAAATATTGAAGTAATCAAAGGTTTCTCTGGAAATGTCACAGAGTCAGAGGAACAGGGCGGGCATCTGGGGGATAATCTGTGCGCATCCTCTGCAGGCCATGAGGCCACTGCTGGGCACCTGGGAGACTGAGCTCAGGGCTCTGTGTTTCTCTCTCCCTGACTCCAGTGTCTGTGCAGCCTGATCCTGCATGGGTATCCTGCTGGCTGGTGGGTTGGTTCCCTTTCTCCTTGGAACCAAAGGGCGGCTAAGGCAGCCTAAGAGATGATGGGTTGTGTGAGCTGTTTCAAAGTCTGTGAGGCCTCTTCTGAGATCCCGGGGCGGGTTAGAGCCCATTTGATGTTTGTGATTTGAATCGATCTCTATTTCATTTTCTCCTACATTCTCCGTCCTGAGTCCATGGAAAGGACCTGACTCCTCTTTGCATCTTGTGATCCACTTCTACTTTCATAACCCATATCTACACCACACACAGGAAAATCAAAGTCTGGGGTCTGCATATGGGCTATAAAAGACAGGGTTATTAACACTGCTAAGATGTGACCCCAAATTCTAGGACTGTGGCCGAGCCATCTGAGCCCTCTGTGCTTTAACTGATGACAATGGGGAAGAGAGGATGGTTTCCATAGAGATGTTTATGTCTTGGCAGGGATGGCCGTGTGGAGCACTGGGGGCTGCTGCCACACTGTGTGCTTCCTCTCTGTAAGTGCTATCATCTCACACTTCATACGACACACACTTCCAGACTGCCTCGCGCCTCATTGTCACATTTCAGAGACCAGGTTTCCTGCCCTTGCCCCTTCATCCTTCACACCAGCTGTTCTTTTTTTCTTTTTAAGTTCTATTTATTTAATGTTTGAGTGCTCTATCTGCATGTGTAACTTTATGCCAGCAGAGGGCATCAGATCCCACTACAGGTGATTGTGAACCATCCTGTGATGCTGGGCTTGAACTCAGGACCTCTGCAAGAACAGCCAGTGCTCTTAACTGCTAAACCATCTCTCCAGCACCCTCACACTAATGTTTAGTATGGCTTCCGAATCTGTTGTTTTTTCCTCCATTTTATCTTTTAACATAAACAAACCCAGTCTCCTCTGACTATCCTCAGTGATGTCTCAAAACACAGAGATCAGTAATTCCATCTCTGAAACTCTCAGCGGTCTCTCATAGTCATGAGTAGTGATGATTGTGGCAAATATTTTCCCACTAAATGCTCCAAACTTCTTTATCTTTCTGTTCATTTGGGTAGATGATAATGTCTGGTGCTCACATGTATATGAGTTACTGCTAACAAATTTCTTGTACATTGTCTGAGTTAGATTAAATATTAAAATGAAAAACTATACATCTGATGCATCTTGCCCCATCCCTATTGAAACTACTGATGCTCACGTGACTGACTGACACTCTCACCTGTCCCTGGGGTCACACTTGGCATCTAATTTTAAAAGTTCTGGTTTGTGAATTCTTTGGGTCTGTAATTTAGTTAAGAGATTGTGGGTTAGTGTTGGCATCATGGTTTTCATTTCCAGAAACTTTCCCAGTAGTTTTCAAAGCTCCAGTCTACCCCAAGGCTTCTGAATGGGGTTCCTACTGATCCCCACTCTCATCTCCCCCCTGCCGCCCTCACACCCTGTGCACTGTTGCTCATGAACTCAGTGTTGGCAGGAGGTGTTACCTCAGCTGAGATGCGCCCCCTCCCTCTCCCCTGACACTGACAGTCCCCACCCTCTTCTTCTGGCTTCCATCTGTGACACATCTTCCCTGTCACTCCCCAGAGGTCTTTTCTGTCTTCCTCTGTCACTCAAATCTTCCTGTTAGCAGAGCTCCGCCCCCTTTCCTATTTGTTCCTCACTCTCACAATTTAAGCTCCAAAGTGGAGGGGCAGCCTCTGTTTTCCCTCTGTGGATACCCTGGGTCAGCACAGGTCAGCACAGGGTCAGCATTGAGGGAGATTTCCTGTTCTTTCTGCTGTGTTTATGGGAGAACCAAGAGCAGGAGGAATAAAAGGAGTGGTGTCTTCTGAGCTGGTGAGTGCTGGCTTAGCTCCAGGTGGGGCAGCTGTGGGACCAGAGAGGGGCACACTCCGCTGGCCCAAATACATCTTTTGGGTGCTGATCTTTGGGGAGGTGACCTGATTCGGGACACCAACTCCAGTACTTCCTACATGGTCTGTGACAGGATTGTTCTGTTCTCATGTTTATTCCCAAGTGGGACATTTTCCCTTGGAGTCCTGGGACCAGCAGCAGCATCCAGCCCTAACTGAGCAGGGGACACTTACCTTGACCAAGTGTGTGTGACAGGGAAAGTCCACAGGCTGGAGCCCTAGGCAGGAACCATAGGCAACAGTGGAATGCTGGGGGTGGGAGAAATAGTCTTCCCCAGGGAGGAGCACACTAACTGGTTATCCAGTGCCAAGTGGTCAGCCCTAAAAACATACATTCAAGTAACATTACATGGATTAGAAGGGTGTACTCATATATTCAGGTGTGTTCATGTATTTAGGAATGTATGCATACGTGTATGTAACAACAGTTAATAACAAAAGTGCCCATGAATTTGAAAGAGAGCAAGGAGGGGTATGTAGGAAGGCTGGGGGGGTTGTTAATGACACAATTATATCACAATCACAAAAACTAAGAGTGTCACTGGCTGTATAACTCACACTTAAGGGCAGACCCTGTGCCCAGCAGTAGATGTTTCAACACAAAGTGAACTAACCAGTATTCTTGGAGTCTCTCTCTCTCTCTCTCTCTCTTTTCTTTCTATCTTTCCATACAGGTGTTTGCTCATATATTAAGGTTTAAGATTTTGTGGCTTTTCTTTTATTCCTGTGAGTGTGAATGTGTGTTGTCCTATCCTAATTTTTTTCTTTTGTCTTAGTTGCCTGATTTTTCTAGTGGGAGAAAGAAAATAAGATTACAAATTTGTATGGGTGGAGAGGTAGGGAAGATCTGTGGGAGCTGAGGGAGGGAAAACTGTGATCAGAAAATACTGTGTAAAAAAAGTCTATTTTCAATAATAATAAAAAAATACCATGGGAGATAAAACATCCAGTCAACCTCGGCATCCTCTCAGGATCTCGACGGCATAGATGAGGGCTAAAAAGAAGTGTGTGCACCTCCTCTTCTGTTAAGTCTGGATGTGGTAAACTCGATCTGCACTGTTTGGTTGATATTCATGGGATCCTGCCCTTTTCTGAAGAGAAACTGGAGGAGTGGATAAGGATGGCAGGGGAGGGACTGGGAGGAGAGGAGGGAGGGGAAACTGCTCCAGGGTGTAAAGGAAGGAAGGAAGGGAGGGAGGGAGGGAGGGAGGGAGGGAGGAAGGAAGGAAGGAAGGAAGGAAGGAAGGGGAGGAAGAGAGGGAGAGAGGGGGAGCAAGCAGGAGACTATGAAGGGAGGATTGTGCTGCTTCTTCTATGAATGGGGGAATTTTCCCCAGGGTTCCTCCATCTCTCTTTGTTTACACCCTTGTCAACTACTTGGGCAGGGCTGTGTGTCCTTCTGCCCGTGGGTTGTGGTGACATCAGAGGTGGGCTGGGGCGAACCTGGGTCTGGTCATCTGTGGCAGCTGAAGAGGGACTCACAAACTCGGGTGTCTTTTCCTGCCTCCACAGCTCGGTTCATGGCACAAGTTAAACACGAGTGTCATTTCTACAATGGGACACAGCGCGTGTGGCTTTTGGACAGATACTTCTACAACCAAGAGGAAAACGTGCGCTTTGACAGTGATGTGGGCAAGTACCTCGCTGTGACCAAGCTGGGGCGGCTGGAGGCCGAGAACTGGAACAGCCGGAAGGAGCTCCTGGAAGATGCACGGGCCGGGGTGGACACGTACTGCAGATACAACTACCGGATTTTGGAGAGCTTCACTGTGCAGCGGAGAGGTGAGATGTGAGGGAGAGAGGTTGGAAATGGTCGGGGGGAATCAGTAGGAAGATGCACTTGTGTGTGTGCGTATGAGTGTGCGTGTGAGTGTGTGTGTGTGTGTGTGTGTGTGTGTGTGTGTGTGTGTGTGTGTGTGTGTGTGTGTGTGTGTGTGTACAGGAGTCCGGAACAGAACTCGTGTTCTCAGCAGGAGCTTCTGCAGTGTTAACTCTGTTCTCCTCTCCAGCTATGAGAAGAACGTCAAGACTGCCCAGGGCAGTGAAGTGTGGTGGAAACTGTATTAAAGATAATTAATCTAGGCTTAAGTAGGAGGGTTAGGAGGAAGGCGACTACATGGTGTCTCTTTGACTCTGCCTATTCTCTCTCTACATCTCTGTTAGGATTTTCTGCCTGGCTTTACTCTGTTAAGTCATTGATCAAAAGCGGCTTCATTATTAACATATAGCAATAAAACATTCACAGCATGCAGAGGGTAATTCCACATCACATCCCCTTTTCTGTCTAAATAAAAAAGAGGGATTAAACTTTAACACAGCGAGATTACATACAACAAAACAGTTATCAAGCAAGAATTGTAGTTCCAATATTTAGTCCATTTACATTTGGCAAATTAAGGAAAATATTCTATCATCTATCCTATGTTGTGAGTCTAAAGTTTTATATCTAACCTATCTTTTATAATTATAACTATCTTTCTTCAACTCCATCAAAGACTCCAGAAAGATATAATATTACCTAAGTAAACAGGTAATGCATTGTAAGCAACTTCCAAAACTCCAGAATTAACAGAGAAATCTCACTGCCTGGACAATCACCCAAAGTTCTTCTATAACTTTGCAGCATCCATCTTTAGCCCACAGGCTCATAGCACGGACTTTTCCATGAAGCAGGAAATTTGAAAGTCAGTTACGCCTCTATTGGCAGTTCGTCGATCAGTTTCTTCTTTGTCCTGAAGAATGTCTCTCACACTCTTTCATGAAGCAGGATCCCTGAAGAGCTGTCTCACCTTCTTTAGGCAAGTTCAGCAGTCATTGTTCTGTGGGTCTTGCATGTCCAGTTCATACACCATAACATCAAAGCAGTCCAGACAAGAGTAGTTTCTTGTCCAAATGGCTAACCCACTCCATGAGGAGCTTCTTTGGTGTCCATCATTTTCTTGAAATAGATTGGTGCTGCCAGGAGCAGATGTGCCTCATTGTTTTGGAAAGATCTAAGTGCTTAAAACATTTAAAATGCCATATTCTGTTAGTCTTTGAAAGGTTTGGAGAATAACTATACATCTGAAATACAATCTCTCTCTATATATAGAAAACCTAACTAATATAACTACAAGATTAAATATTATAGATCATTATCTATTAACCTATATTTCTTCATTATACATTACATCTTTAAATGAGCTGCACAAACACAATACCTTAATCAAGAGCAGAAATATACATATAACAAAATTGACCTTATATTTTATCAGTAAAACAAGATCCATACCAATGCAAAATATTCATCTCTATAGCATATCCCCCTTTAAATGTAAAAAAATTATAAACAATATTTGGGAATTTGGGCATAGTTATCTTTAGGGAGAGGCTGCTTGTTTGTTCCCAGCATCTCAGACCCAAAATAATCACACAGAAACTTTAATATTTGTAATACCATATGGCCAATAGCTTAAGGAAGAAGGATGCTTAAAAGAAATCCCACACTAGCTCAGAACTGAGAATAATAGAGGTTATTTATTTAGGGATAGACTCACAAATCACAATCCTTTGCTGGAACAGGGAACAGCAACCGAATCCCACAGCCAGAAAAGAGAGGCCAGACACATGCTTTACCTCAGCATAAATAGTGTAAGAGGCCACACTCAAGTGGGCAGGTAACTTAAAGACTACTGGCAGTAGGAGTTCCTACAGCACCTCCCCTTTTGTTTAAATAAGAGAGTTCTAAGCCTAATACAAGATTACATACAATAAGAACAAACATATCAAGCAAAAGACATGTGATAAATGTTTCAATAATTATCCTATCCTAATGAGTTTAAGTCTTGTGTAATAAATAAGGTGGCAAAGTTATGAGCAGAAAGTAACTACAACTATCTAGTCTTCAACTCCATTGAAGACCCGAGAAGGGAAATAATATTACTTGAGTAAGCAGGAAGTGCAATCAAGCAACTTCCAAAAATGTACAACAAATGACAGACAACACTGAAGCAACCAACTTTGGCTAGTGTAACTGACAGACCATTTTCAGAGGCAGGAAATCTTTCGAAATCATCTTACCCTGTCTTGGCAAGATTTGGCAGTTTTTTTTTCCTTGTGTCCTGCTTATCCATTTCCAGACACCATGAACCGTATCAGTGGTTGGGGCATGGGCATTTCCTTGCCCAAAGGCCAATCATGCCAAGAAGAAAGCAAACTCCATGTGCAGTGTCTTCGGTGCTCTTGGGAATAGATTGGTGCTGCCAGGAGCAATCATGTCTCATGTCAACAGAACCCTAAGTTATTTAAATGTCATATTCTACAGATCTTTGAAGTGGTTGAAGATTACAATTATATGAAGAATACAATCTCTATGTATCTAAAGAACCTAACTATAAGTATGACAAACATAGATGACTCTTGATCTATAATTCTTAATACCTATATAACTTAAAGACTAAGACTTCATATTACAATATTCTACAATAAACAACTGTGCAACAAATTAAGACAATGACCTCAAAATGTAAACAATGTAAAAGTACCTTTATCAGAGGTAGAAATGTACAATGCAATATGATAAATGTATCCTAAAATTGTATCAATATACAAAAATATTTTAAGCAGAGGTAGAAGAATACATGCATACAATTTGACAAAGTAACTTTGCCTAGATATACAAATATTGTAGACAAAAATAGGAACATATTCAATATAGTTTAAGATTGTATCAACATACAAAACTCTAAAGCAATGTAAATTGCTTATAAATAATAGCTCCCAAGTATTCATTTTATTACTTACTATTGTTACTAGGGAGAGTAAGCTCACACTAATCTATTATCCCTCCAATTTCTCCCTGCCTTTTTATTTCAAAGAGATCCCTGAACCTACAAAATTTCTCCCAACCCCCAACCCTACAACAATAATAATCAACCTCTAAATGATGTCCCTAACCCTGAGGACAAACTTTGTTGGGAGAGGGGACATCGTCTTCTAGAATTACTGGCCAGAACATTGTAAAAATGTGCACCTATTCAGCTAACCAAGTTGGAACCATCTTGAGCAGCTGGAACCTAAAACAGGTCTTATAGTAGCACTATCAGCATTATGATGTCATATCAACCAGGTGGAATTGTTGTTGTGGGGCCCCATCTTCTTCCTGGAAACTTTAAATATTACTGTAGAAAAATTAATTCATTGTAGAAAACTTAAACATTTTTATATAGACATATACAGACATATATATTCAATGAAAAGTATGAAAGAGACAAAAATAGGTATGAAGAAAATTCTTTCTCTAAATTCTTTCTTCTTTCTATCTCATACCAGACAGTTCTTAACATGAGACACAAACTCTGAACTTTTATTTAACAACATGCTTGGATTTAGAGAAGGACAGAGCCAGTGTCCAACTCTAAAGCCAGCTTTGATTTTTAAGTGAATCATGATTGATATTTTAGTTTATGTTTTTGAGATTCTTACCCTCAAATGACATGTCCTCATGAGTCATAATTCTCTTTGCTTGGTGATTCTATCTGGATCATCTTTTCCTCTTTGAGCATCTAGATGTCCAGAGTCTCTTGACCTTTGAAGATGAGTATTTTCCTGCAAAGACAAGAGAATCCTGCCCCAATCCTTACGAGGTTTCCTTACAACCTGTATGATTGTCACCTCTCTGGATGAGCTATCATTTTTCTTTCTCAAGAGGTTTCTCTTTTTTAAACTGAATCTTTATTAATTTTGATTGTATCCATAGTTTTACTTCTCCTGTGGAAACAAGAGCAAAAGCCCTTCCCCAATGTAGCACATCTCCTGGCTTCCATTGTGAGGTCAAAAACATCTGGCTGTGGAATACACCAGCTGATTTAATTCAGAAGTTTTTCTATTACCCAGTGTCTCTCTGCTGCTGTTGTTCCTTTCTCATTAGCGTTAAAAAAAAATTCAAGGTTAATAAAGCATTATTTAATCTATTTCTGGGAATATTTTCCATCCATTTCTGTTTGTTTAACCTTTATAGTTCAATTTGATCTTTCTATAACTTTCTGACCTGTAGTATTGTGTGGTATACCTGTAATATGCTTAATATTATAATAAGCAAAAAATGAATCATTTTTAGAGATATATGATGGACTACTATCTGTCTTTATTTGTGCAGGTATACTCATGATGGCCATAACTTCTAATAAATGCATGATTACTGAATCAGCCTTTTCTGAGCTTAAAGCAGTTGCCCACTGAAAACCTGAATAAGTGTCAATGGTGTGGTGTACATATTTTAATTTTCCAAATTCTGCAAAGTGGAACACATCCATCTGCCAGATTTCATTCCTCTGACTACCCTTTGTGTTAGTCCCTGGAAGTAGCGGTGTTTGGTTACAGAAAGAGCAAGTAGGACATCTATTTATAATCTCCTTAGCTTGTTGACATGTAATAGAAAACTCTTTTTTTAATCCTTTGCTATTGGCATGATGTTTTTTATGAAATTCTGAGGCCTGCAACATGCTTCCAATCAATAATTGATCAATTTCTGCATTACCTTGTGCTAGAAGACCTGGCAGACCCATATGGGATCAGATGTGTGTTATGTATATGGGACAAAGCCTATTTCTGATTATGTCTTGAACCTGAATAAATATTGAAGTCAATTCTATATCATCTAATATAAATTCAGCAGTTTCAATATGCAAGACAACTCTTTCTGCATATTGTGAATCAGTGACTTTATTGAGAGGTTCTTTAAAATCCCTTAGCACCATGAGACTAGTGTATAATTCTGCCTTCTGGACAGAATTGTAAGGGCTTTGTTCTACCTTACTTAATTCTTCTGATTTGTAACTTGACTTCCCTGATTTATTTGTATCAGTATAAAATGTACAGGCTCCAGTTATTGGAACATCTCATATAATTCATGGAAGAATCCAAGTAGTTCTCTTTATAAGGTTAAGTCTATCGCTTTTGGGATAATTGCTATTAATTTCTCCCCAAAAAATAGCAGCAACCCTTTGCCATGGTTCATTGTCTTCCCATAACTTTTTTTATTTCATCAGTAGTAAAAGGTACTAAATCTCTGCTAGGTCTATATCTGCTAATTGGCGAAGTCTCAATTTACCTTTTAT
The DNA here is from genome assembly GCA_004026605.1 of Ondatra zibethicus. Classification (NCBI taxonomy): domain Eukaryota; kingdom Metazoa; phylum Chordata; class Mammalia; order Rodentia; family Cricetidae; genus Ondatra; species Ondatra zibethicus. Next base: position 86,320 of record PVIU01001651.1, read on the forward strand.
AATTAATTCAGAGACTTTTTCCACATAAGTTTTTAATTTTTTACTTGGTTTATGTGGTTAAAAGATCCATTCTAAAATAATATTGTCCCTCTGCATTAAAATTCCTATAGGAGAAATTCTGGAAGGCAATATGACTAGAATATAATTAAGATTTGGATTCACCCTATCCATATGTGCCTCCTGTAATTTATCCTCAACAATTGTCAATTCCTTTTCTACTTCAGCTGTTAATTCTCTGAGACTATTCAAGTTTTTATCACCATCTAATGTTTTGTTTAAATGAATTATTAGATCAAGTGTTATCCCAACAGCTGGTAGTAGACTGGAAATATCTCCTAACAATCTTGAATGTCATTAAGAGTCTGCAACTGGTCTCTCCTAATTTGTGCCTTTTGTGTCCTAATTTTCTGTAAACCTATTTTATAACCTAGGTAACTGACAGAATCTCCTCTCTGTATTTTTTCAGGAGCATTTGTAATCCCTGTTTTGGCAAAACTTTCTTTATTTCTTCAAACATTCTTTCTGAAGTATCTATGTTTGAATCAAATAGCAAAATATCATCCATGTAATGGTAAATTATAGATTTAGGAAATTGCTTATGTATTATTTCCAATGGCTGACTTACAAAGTATTGACACAATGTGAGGCTATTGAGCATTCCTTGTGGGAGGACGGTCCATTGATATCTCCTAGTAGGCTGAGAATTATTATAAGTAGGCACTGTGAAGGCAAAATATTCTCTATTCTTTTCTTGTAAAGGTATAGTGAGGAAACAATCCAAATCAATAACTATAAGAGGCCATCCTTTTGGTAAAAGAGAAGGCAGAGGAATTCCAGATTATAGAGGGCCCATAGATTGAATTACCTTATTGACAGCTCTTAGATCTGTCACCATTCTCCATTTACCAGATTTCTTTTTTACAACAAATATAGGATAATTCCAAGGGCTGGTTGATTCTTCCATATGTGAGCATCCAGTTGCTCCTGTACCAGCTGTTCTAAAGCCTGCAACTCATCTTCAGATAGAGGCCATTGTTTAACCCATATTGGTTTCTCAGTTAACCATTTTTAAGGTAGGGCTGTTGGTACCTCTAAAGGCTTGCTAGTTGCTTTATGTTCTTGTACAGCCTGAATGGCTGGTGACCTTTGTGTATAGTACCTTATAATATCCTTCCCAGAATTATTAGTTCCTGGAACTGCAGGAATGTTAATCAGGGTATTCCATTACTGCAGCAGGTCATGACCCCATAAATTTATGGCATTGTTAGCCACATATGGCCTCAGCTTCCCTCTATAACCTTCTGGCCCTATGCATTCAACCCATCTCATGCTTTGATTCACTTGAGATAGGGTTCCAATTCCTAGGAATTTAACATCTGCCTCTTGAAGAGGCCAATGTGGATGCCAAGATTCTTGATTAATGATACTCACATCTACACCTGTGTCTATCAAACCAACAATTACAATGCCATTTACATACACTCTTAGCTTTGGTCTTTGATCATTTATAGAAGTCTGCCAGAATATACATTCCCTATTTCCTATTGGGATTTTTGATTTATCCTCCATGTTTATTCTATCATTCAGAACAGTATTGTCTTTTACAGAAGGCTCTGGATTTTTAAATTTTCCTGGTGAGACATGTCCTCCACAGTGACTGGGAATGACTGGGTCACTTTTAGTTTGGGGATCTATGACAGTTAATGGTGATATTGATCCTGTCTTTGTGCCTTCTTTCCTGTTCATCAGCTCCAACAATTTCCTCAATTGTTTCAAATCTTTTTACTATTGTCTTTGGTAAAGCCTGAATCTCCTGGCCTGTATATATTTTTAGTGATTTCACTAAGGCACCTAGCCTCTGGTCCTCATTCTGCACATGTGATTCCAAGGTCTGAAGTTTCTCTTTTGAAGATAACACATCATCTTTGGACATTATTTGGATAGTGTACAGATTGCCATCCTGGAGAGATACTCTATCTGCTAACCTATCATAACTTTTAAACACAGTTTGATTGTCATATTCAACAGTATGAATTACTTCAGATAATTTCTCAGTACCATTAGATATGGATTCAATTTTGTCTGTCAAATTAAAGTTTCCCTTTTCAATAGTATTAATTTTTTCAGGTAACTTTTGATTTTCTGTGGTATTAATCCTATCAACAAGCTGTTCATTTTTAGTCTGAAAAGGCTCTATCATTCTTAAAAGTGCCACATTCTTTCTTAATGATATAATATGAAGAAAAAAAACTGAGTCCCAATATCCAATAAATGGATGTGTCGCCATAACCATGTAAGCCTTGCAGAATACAATCAATAGTATTAATTTAAAAGTTACCGAAAGTTTCAATGTTAATGTAGTCTGCCGTATTGATTATTAATTACCTGTTTTGAAATCTGGTAAATTGCTTTAGTGTAATAATCTTTATTGTCCAGCAGGTGTCGTGATTGCAGAGTAACTATCAGTGATGCAACTATTGGCGACACGAATGGTCCTGAGCCACTTTAGCTTCCTGCCTTGGTACTGGTTAGATCCTGAGAAATATGCTTTGCTTGACAAATTAAAGGCAATTAAATCAATTCAATACATGGAACAAGAAGCCCAGAACTCACAGGCAGAGAGCACAAACCAGAAGGTGCACAAGAGATGCCATGTGGCAAGGAACGCAGCAGAGGGGGTAGGAGGCATGCATGTGCTTGGGAAATTTCCAAGTCACCGCATGTAGTTAGCACCACTGTGGTGGGGGGTCTACAAAAAACCACTTAGGTATTAGCAAGCCAGGCAGGCAGGGTTGAGAGAGACTTTCTGGGCTGTTGAATGGTTAGGTCCTCAGGCCATCCACCTGTTAGGAGTGGAGTCTGAATTCATGTGGGGCACCAATGAAGAAGGAGCTTAAAAGAAATCCCATACTAGCTCAGAATTGAGGATAACAGAGGGTTATTTATTTAGGGGTAGACTCACAAGTCACAATCCTCTGCTGGAATGGAGGACAGCAACCAAATGACACAGCCAGAAAAGAGAGGCCAGACATGTGCTTTACCTCAGCAGAAGAGGCCTCAGTATAAGAGGCCACACCCAAGTGGGCAGGTAACTTAAAGGATACTGGCAATAGAAATTCTTATGGCAGCTTAAGCGTATTTTTAGCTAGCTCTTATATCCTAAACTAACCCATCTCCATTAATCTGTGTATTGCCACGTGGTAGTGGCTTACTGGCAAGTTTCCATCCAGTTCCTTGGTAGAATTTTTGGGGTTGCTTATGTAAATTATCATATAATCAGCAAATAGTAAGAGTTTGACTTCTTCTTTTTTGATTTGTATCCCCTTGATCTCCTTTTGGTGTCTTATTGCTCTAGCTATAACCTCAAGATCTATACTGAATAGATATGGAGAGAGTGGACAAACTTTGTTGGTCCTGATTTCAGTGGAATTGCTTTGACTTTCTCTCCATTTAGTTTGATGTTGGCTGTTGCTGGCTGCATATTGCCTTTATTATGTTTAGGTATGTTCCTTGTATCCCTGCTTTTTCCAAGACCTTTATCATGAAGGGATGTTGTATTTTGTAGAAGGCTTTTTAAACATCTAATGAGATGATCTTTTTTTTTTTTTCAGTTTATATGGGGGATTACATTGACAGATTTTTTTATGTTGAACCATCCCTGCATCTCTGGGATGAAGCCAACTTGATCATGGTAGATGATTTTTCTGATGTGTTCTTGGATTCAGTTTGCCAGTATTTTATTGAGTACTTTTGCATAAATTTTCTTAAGTGAAATTGGTTTGTAATTCTTTTTCTTAGTAATGGTCTTTCTGTGGTTTGGATATCAGGGTATTTGTAGCCTCATAAAAAGAGTTTGGCAATGTTCTTTCTGTTTCCATTATGTGGAATAACTTGAGGAATATTGATATTCGTTCTTCATTGTAAATCTTCTAGAATTCTGAGCTAAAACTATCTGGTCCTGGGATTTTTTTGGTTGGGAGACTTTTGATGATTGTTTCTATTTCTTTAGCAGTTAGAGGTCAATTTAATTTGCTTATCTGGTGTTGATTTAATTTTGGTAAGTGATATTTATTCAGGAAATTGTCCATTTTCTTTAAGTTTTCCAATGTTGTAGATTACAGGTTTTTGAAATATGACCTAATGATTCTCTGGATTTACTCCTTGGCTTTGTTATGTCCCCCTTTTCATTTATGATTTTGTTAATTTGGATACTCTTTCTCTGCCTTTTGGTTAGTTTGGATAAAGTTTTATCTATTTTGTTGATTTTCTTGAGGAACCAACTCTTAATCTCATTGATTCTTTATATCGTTTTGTTTGTTTCTATTTTGTTGATTTCAGCTTTCAATTTGGTTATTTCCTACCATCTAGTTCTACTGGTGAGTTTGATTCTTTTTGTTCTAGAGTTTTTAAATGTTCTGTTAACTCACTAGTATGAGATTTTTTCAGCTTCTTTATATAGGCATTTAGTGCTATGAACTCTCCTCTTAACACTACTTTCATTGTGTCCTATGAATTTGGGTATGTTTTGTGGTTATTTTCATTGAATTTTAGGACCTTTTAATTTCTTACTTGAATCATTGATGATTCAGTTGAGCATTGTTTAATTTCCATGTGTTTATGGGCTTTCTGGAATTAGTGTTGGTGTTGAATTCTAATTTTAAGCCATGGTGATCCAATAAGATACATGGGGTTATTCCAATTTTTTCTATATCTGTTGAGGTTTGCTTTGTTACCTAGCATGGGGTCAATTTTTGAGAATGTTTCATGAGGTGCTGAGAAAAAGGTATATTCTTTTATGTTTTGATGGAATAATCTATAAATGTATGCAGCAGAAGGATGGATTCTGTGATCAACCTTCCAGGTACCACTGGATGCAAAGCTCAGATGGTTGTTCCTCATGGTTCAGTCAGGGCCAAAGTACCAGTCACCCTGGAGATCTCTTGGTGTTCCTCAATGTCACTCAGCACTCCTGCACTCCTGGGAGTCACTCAGCAATCCCGAGGGTCATTTTGGCCTGCTCCCAAGGAGGTTGCTGCCTTGAGCCTGCTCTGGCAGAGGTCAGTGGTTCAGTCCTACTACCTCAAAGGTTGCTGATTCATACCTGTTCCTACAGAAGTCCTGTACCTGATTCATACCCTTGTACCTACTCCTGTGGAAGTCCACACCTTGTGCATGCTTCTCTGGAGGTCACTGACTCAAAACTGCTCCTCTGGAGGTCACTGGCTCAGGCCTATTCCCACAGATGTCCCTGGCTTGGGCCTGCTCCCTAGGCGGTGTCTTCGTTGTGTCTGTTCTTGTGGAGGTGGCTGCCTCAGGCCTGCTCCAGAGGAGACCACTGGTTCAGGCCTGCTCCAGCGGAAGTCACTGGCTCAGGCCTGTTTCTGTAAATGTGCCTGGCCTGGGCCTGGCATTGGCCCACTCCCAGTCCTGGAGGGCTCTCTGGCTCAGCACAGAGGCATTTTATAAATTGAGGTTCCCTCCTCTCACATGACTTCAGCTCATGTCAAATCAAAATAAAATGACCCACCATTATGTGTGGTGTTGAAAACCCCATTTACAGAGCTCAAAGTGGGGTGTCTCTTCACAAAACTTGAGAAGATTGTAGAGAGATGAACTGAAAATTAAAAAAGAAAACAGAAAATGAAGGCTTCTTTAAACTACATTTAAGGGATGGAGGGAGTTTACGGTGACCTACCAAGAGAATGGTATTGTAACGTATCACATGGCTGTTACAGCACAGTCCATGAACCCTGCAGCACACACGCTGACAGGCCCCTGCTGAGGTGACTGTGACGCCCTGGGTAACACACATGACGAGAACATTGCCCGAAGATATGGCAAAGATGATTTATTTAGAGTCCTGCAAAAAGAGATGAGAAAGAGTTCTCAGTAAGATTCCTGCCTCACACAGAACTGTTGCCCTCTAGACACCAGAAGGGAAAGACCCTAGAGACACAACTATGTATTTAGCTGATGGAGAAATTATAACAGCTGGGGATAAGCTTTTCTTTCCCTACCAGGGAATTCACCTCCAACTGGTGATTCCTCCAGGGAGTGGCGCTGACAGCTAAAGTGTGAAAACAGACCCTAAGTCCAGGGACAACTTTGTTAGACTCTAAGTCCCGCCTGGACCTCAGTCTGGGTGGGTGGAGGCAGACACAGCCAAACTCCAGGGGACAGCTCTGTCCTCGTGACTTATTCTCACCTCCATTTCTCTGCTAGTTGAGCCTGTGGTAACTGTGTATCCCACAAAGACGCGGCCCCAGGATCACCACAACCTCCTGGTCTGCTCTGTGAATGGGTTCTACCCTGGCCACATTGAAGTAAGATGGTTCCGGAATGGCCAGGAGGAGAAGGCTGGGGTCGTGACCACGGGTCTGATCCGGAATGGAGACTGGACCTTCCAGACCCTGGTGATGCTGGAGACAGTTCCTCAGAGTGGAGAGGTTTACACCTGCCAGGTGGAGCATCCCAGCCTGACCAGCCCTGTCACAGTGGAGTGGAGTGAGTGAGAATTTCCCAACCCTGCGAATTCTCTGTCTATGCAGGATGGGTGTGGCTTACACCTGCCTGTCAGTTTTCCTGACCCTGTGAACCCCCAGCATACCTGGGCATTGTAAGGCTTATCTCTGCCTGTCAGCCCCCTCTGACCTTCTAAATCCCTGCCCACCAGGAAGGGGAGTGGCTTACCTCTGCCTGTCTGCCTTCCCTGCCCACACACTATTTCCACTGGTTCTGTGCTGTCCTCTCCTTCAGTGTGGCTCACAGGGGTGGGTGCGTGATCTTCTACAAGCACCTTTGCCCCTGGGAAGCAGTTATGCCAACACACACTCTTCTGAGCCTTTCAGTGACATCACAGGCCCAGGGACCTGCTTGGCCCTGGCTGCAGCCTCTGCCTCTGGCTGGGTTGTGTTTCTGCTGCTGCTCATGGAGATGATGGACAAGGAGCAGCGCAGGGTCATGGCTGACCTCAGGGACGTCCAGTCTCAGCTCTGCCTTTGCTTAGCTCTGTCACCCTCAGGACTGTGCAGCCTCAGAGCTCAGAGGCTTCTTGTCAGCTCAGCTCAGGGTGGCCATATTAAGTCTCTTCATGCTGTGAACCTATTGCTGTTTGATTGCTTCCAAACATCACCAAGAGTGTTCAAGTCCAGCCCCCTAGAACAGGCTTCTTCCTCAGTCTTAAAGCTCTGAATCTCAAGGTCTGAAGTGGAAATGGGATTTGGGCTAAAATCCTCTAAACCTGGCTTCCTTTCTCAGGGGCTCAGTCCTCATCTGCACAGAGCAAGATGCTGAGTGGAGTCGGGGGCTTCGTGCTGGGTCTGCTCTTCCTTGGGCTGGGGATGTTCATCTACTTCAGGAACCAGAAAGGTAAGGAGCCTGGTGGTGGCCACGACCCCTAGCATTTCAGGAACTAGCCATACATAGTTCTCAGAATATCACTGGCCCTGTGACCTTAGGTATTAATGAACTCTGAACCCAACATTCTATAGTTATCCCTAAGGAGTGATAACATGGAGATGGGAAAGTTAAGGTGACTCTGACTTGAGAACTGGAAACAGTGGAAAAGTGAAGGAAGAGCCACTGGGCTGGTGTGGGCCTGAGGCTTCCTGAGCCCCCTCCCTGTCCACACTCCCCTCTGCTCTGTGATGCCAGAGGAATCTCAGATGGCAGCTCAGCCTATGGGAACAGGAGTCTGGGGACAGATCTTCCTCCATGCACTTAAGTGTCTATTTTGTTCTCTTCTCTAGGACAGTCTGGACTCCAGCCGACAGGTAACACCCTTCAGTCTTCCCTCAGAGACAGATCTCTTTTCCCTACACTGTGGGCTGGGGTGTGAGGGATGCCAGGCAGAAACACAGGGGAAGATAGAGACCCCAGGGCCTGGCCAGACAGTTTGCACTGAGCTTTGCTGCCTGCACTTACTGAAGTCCTGTGCTCTAAGGCAGCATTGACCGGGGCATGAGAAGTTCTCTCTGCTCACTGCCATGCTGTCAGGAGAGGCCTGAGGGTGAGAGAGAAGCCACTGCAGAGTTAGGTCTGGAAACTCCACTGTCCCCTGTGCTCTGCAGGACTCTGGAGCTGAACTGAGGTGACAAGGCTGAAGGAAGGAGCTCTCCCGTCTCCATGTCATGAAATCATGTCCTTCTGGGCTTGAGTTCCGGTGCTTCCCCAGGACCCGGCTCCTCCTGGTTATGGATGCTACAAAACTTATTCCTGATGACTCAGCCCCCGCCTTGGTCTGCAGCCTCGGGACAGAAGTCCCCTCCTGTTTGTCCCCTGCCCTTTGTCTGGAGCTTCTGAGCCAGGCTGCTGTCATGATGCCTTCTTATATTTTTATCAAATAAAGAATGAAAATCACCTGCTTCATGGTGTTTCAAGGAGAAGAAAGTCAAAGAGAAAGGAACGATTCTCTGTAAGACACTATGCAGGGTATTACATGGCAATAATGTATAAGAAATAAATTTAGTGCTGTACATTACTTCTTACTTAGAATATTTTCTGATTCATATTGAACTTGAAAAGACAATATATAATAGACCGGACATGTGATTCAAGCACACAAGAAGAGAACTCATGAGAGGCTTTGGTAGAGGAGGGAGATGCTGCTGTGTCCCTTGTCACAGTGTGGGTGAGGACATGGTCAGGGCGATGCTCTGAGTCCCATGAGGTCCATCCTTTGCTCTATGGGGCAGCTGCATGGGAAGAGAAAGGCACTTGCACTGGGTGAGAATCTGGAAGGTTTTGCTCTGGGTTCCACCTGATGAGCCAGCCTCCAGCACTGGTCTTTTCCTCCGTCCTCCATGTGAAAGTATACACATTAAAAGAAAAAAGTTAAGTGTAACAATTTAATCAGGTGTGAAGAAATAAAACAGCAAACAAGATGATGCTTTCACAGGCCAATATGCTGGTTGGTAAGCTCCTGAGGAAAATACATTTCCTAGAGAAATTTCAAGAGGAAATAGACCTATGAGGAGCAGGGGGAGGACTCCATGGACGGAAGCACTTGCTGCGCAACCAAGCGACCTGAGTTTGACTCCTGGAGCCACACTAAGATTAGAGAAGCAAATTTTCAAAGCTGTCCTCCCAGATAGACAGACACACATTTTTAAATGGAAATTTTAAAATTAATGTAAAAGGGGGGCAAATATGTAGTTTAAAGACTGTTTTTACAGAAAGCTAAAACATAGCTACGTATTTTCTTCTCTCTCTCTCTCTCTCTCTCTCTCTCTCTCTCTCTGTGTGTGTGTGTGTGTGTGTGTGTGTGTGTGTGTGTGTGTGGTAGTTTCAACGAATTTGGCCCCCATAAGCTCATAGGGAGTGGCATTAATAGGCGGTGAGGCTTTGTTGGAGGAAGTGAGGTCTTGTTGGAGGAGGCTGGATGACACAAGCCTTAAATCCAGATCTTGAGGCTGGAGAGCACACCTGTAATCTGGGCCACACCTTCTGTTGTGTCACTGTGGGGCCAGGCTTTGAGGTCTTTTCCTCAAGCATCACTCAGTGTGACAGTCAGTCACTTTCTTTTGCCTGCAAGATGTAGCAATCTCAGCTCCAGCACCACATCTGCATGTACCTCACCATGCTCCCCTTCATGATCGTAGTGGACTGAACCTCAGAAAGCATAAGTGACCCCCTCAATTAAATGTTTTCTGTTTAAGAGTTGTTGTGGTCATGGTGTCTCTTCACAGCAACAGTAAACCCCAACTAAGACAGTGTGTTCTCCCTTTGTGGTCATGTGTGAACATGCATGTGGAGCTGGAGATTCACACTAATGTCTTCCGGAGGAGCTCTCCATTTTCTTTTTGATGCAGGGTCTCTCGCTGGACCTGGAGCACACGACTTGATCCTCCTGTCTCCGCCTCCCAGCCAGTGGGAGGTCACATGACCCCAGGCCTGGCTCCTTATGTGGTGTTGGGCCCTGAAGTCAGGTCACACACTTGTACTGCAGCACTTACTGATGGAGCCATGACTCCTGCCGTATGCGTCCATTTCAATAAACAATTGGATATTCATTCTCTGTTGATTAATGTGCGGAAGGACTTAGGTCAGAATCAGAGCACCGAGTCCTGAGGTCGATGTAAGAACAAGAAGAGGTTGAAGTGGATAGAAGAATCTATCCCCAGATCAGTCCTGTCAGTAAGTCACTGATGAATAAGATTAAAACCAAAATGAAAACACAACATGTTACAGGAATTTTATCTATGTTGTGGCCCAATGTTTATTAGAGTTAGCAATTGGTTCAAGAGGTGGGGTTCACATTCAGCTGGCCAGAATGGATCATAGTGTTCCCTGGCAGGCTCCATAAAGAATGGGTCCCAGGAAGAAGGTCGTGATGCCTTTTCCAGCACAAAAGTGAACAGAGGCAATGTGCTTCCTGGTCCTTTGTGATTATCTCAGTTTTTTATCTTTAATACACACCCATCAATCCATGTGGCACCAGATAAATTACTAAACTACACACAGGTGACATAAGTCCACCTTGCCAACTGTGTTGGCCACCACTTCAGTGCAGTGGAGAGCAGAGAACATAGACCCCACCCCTTTCCTAATTCCTTCTTAACCTGCTTTCCTGTGCTTGGAGGTTTCCCATTCCTGCCCTCCCAGGCACCAATCCCTGGTTCCTCACAGTTCCTCTGTGTGCTCACTGCTACCATCCCAGGACAATGTTGATCAACGTGCACAAGCATAGGAACAAAAACTAGTACGGGTGCATTCGCTCCTAGCTTTCTGAGGCTGAGCTGCCTTGGAGGCAGCCTGCTCACCTGCTGGCCAGACATCAACACTGCATCTGATTACCTTTGCACAACCCCATGTTTCAAGCATTGGTGTCAGAACTGGAAAGACATTGGAAAATTCTAAATGGCGAACTAGACTAATTAACTAATTGAATAAATATAAATAAATAATTTTTAAAAAAGAGAGAAAGAAGGGGGCAATATGAAACTCTTACCCAAGTTAAAAATTGGACAAATCACAATGTAGGGGATAAGGGCCCTGTTTTCTGCTATTATGAATGGGATGCAAATAGGAAAGATAAAGGAAGAGTAAACAACCTGGCTGGGATCGACTTAATGTTGATCATAATTATTATCACTTTGGTAATTCATATTTTATCCTTAAAAATGGTTTGATAACTGTGCCAAATATGAGAAATTTACTTATAAGATACAAACCTTAGATACACTTACTATTCTTAAGATACAAGCTTTAGAAAAGGATACAACTGATAAGATACAAGCTTTACAAATGCTTACTACTGGAAATAGTAAAAAAAAAAATGTGACTGATAAGATATAAGCCTTAGAAATACTAATGGAAATAAAAATTTTGCTGATAAAATACATGCCTTGGCAAAACTTGTTAATAAAACTATTCAGACACAGGCAGAGGAATTCCGAGAAGAACCTACCACACCATTACATTATGACATTGAAGAGGAACATCACAAGGGTGTCAGAAAATCAACTACAGAGGAACAATCACCAAATGGCATGTATCTCCTAGGCTATGGAAGAGCTTACTGGAATCCTGTTGAAATGTTAGATTTGAGGAGATTTAAGGAAGCAAGAGTTTCATGGTATGCATTCACCTTTTGTGAGGTTAGGATTAAATTCATTGGCAACTAATAACAGAAGTATTCCACAAGACTGGAAAGACTTGGTTACATCAATATTGGAAGCTGATCCTCAGTTACAATGGAAGACTTGATGGAAAGATGAGACTAGGGTCATTGAACAATGAAGTAGGGTTGGTTAGAGCTATTTAAATTACCCAAGACCAATTACTCAGTGAAGGTAAATATGCTGATTTGCAAGGACAGTCCATATATGACAAACATACTGCACCTCTGAATGCTTCGGACAGAATTGAAGCAGCCAGAAAGAGGACTGAGTCATTTACTAAAGTTATAAGATGTGAGTTTCTCCTCCATATGCTGTGAATACAATTGGTTAAAAAAGAAACTGTCTTGAGCCCATGATAGGGTAGAACTTAGGTGGGGAAAACTAAACTGAATTCTGGGAGAAATGAGGCAGAGTCAGGGAGAAGCCATGGAGCTGCCGGAGACAGATGTGCTGAAACTTTGCTGGTAGGCCACGACCTTGTGGTGATGCACAGATTAATGGAGATGGGTTAGATTAAGATGTAAGAGTTAGGAAATAAGAAGGTAGAGCTAATGGGCAAGCAGTGATTTAAATGATACAGTTTCTGTGTGATTGTTTCAGGAGTCTGGGCGGCCGGGAAACAAACAAGAGGCCTCATTACAACAGTTATTCTAGGCCCAAAAGAAGTCTTGACTGATTTTTTTTTTACAAAGGTTGACTTCAGCTGTGAATAAAATGATAGCAGACCTCAAAGTCAGAAAAATATTAATTGAATCTTTGGCTTTTGGAAATGCTAATTCATAATGTAAAAGGTAATCAGGACTTTAAAGGTGAATCTGCACCCATGGATGAATGGTTCTGGCATACAGGCAACACTGAATCTCTTGGTGATACTTGGATAGGAAAGGTGATTTCCAAAAATTTTAAGAAAAATGAAAATGTTGGATGTTTTAATTGCAGTAAACAAGTTCATCTAAAACAAAATTGTAGATACATCATAGAAAACATCATTGAAACAATGTTTCTTTTCAAGAGATAATCAAAACAGAAGGCCCCAACCTTCTGGAATATGCAGAAGGTGTTGCCAAGGCCAACGTTGGACTAATGAATGCAGATCAACAAGGGACTGTCAAGGTAGCCCTTTTCATTGGAAAATGCGATAGGGGCCCTCACAGGCCCCATGTCAAATTCCGTTCAATCATCCCCTGTCAGCACCGGGGAAACTCAGAGCAATTAAAAGAACTAATGTCTGCTATTAAAAGCCACACTGCTCTGGATCATAGAACAGCTTCAGTAGGTAAGACAAATTTTAAGAAGACACCATAAAACAAGTATTTTGGCAAAATTCAATAATTGACCAAAAACCAAAGCTAAAACTAAGGATAAACTGTATTGTAATAGAAAGGTTTGGTTCACTCAGGTGGAGGTAACCATAATTTCACCAACATCTTGGCATGCAGACTGGCCACTTCAGGAGGTAAATGTTCAAAATCTTGGGATTAGAACTTTATCTCAGGTATAACAAAATTTCAGATGAATCAAATGAATAGGACTCGAACGACGGATAGGAAAATTAAAACCATATGTGGCTAACGTAGCAATGAATTTATGGGGACCTGATTTACTACAGCAATAGAAAACACAGATCAGCAATCCTCCCACCTCAGAAGCAAGCTGTAGAGTAGAGAATGTTTCTGAGATAAATATTAGGATTCATTCTCAAGAGCTGGCACAGACTGTTCAGGTTGTGCACAACCAGGACACAACAGCTGGTAGTCTTACGAGGGCACCAACAGCCCTACCGTTAAAATGCTTAACTGAAAAACCTGTATGGATGGAGCAATGGCCTCTAACAGCAGAAAAATTACAGGCACTAGGACAGCTGGTACAGCAGCAGTTAAATGCCCAACAATTGAAGAATCTAGCAGCCTTTGGAATTCTCCTGTATTTGTCATTAAAAGAAATCTGGAAAATGGAGAATGTTAACTGATTTGAGAGTCATAAATAAAGTAATTCAGCTAATGGACTCTCTACAGCCTGGAATTCCCTTGACTTCTTTATTATTTAAAGGATAGTTTATTATAGTGATTGATTTAAGCGACTTTATTCCATATACCTTTACAAGCACAGGATAGAGAAAAACTTGCCTTTATGGTGCCTACTTATTATAATTAAATTATAATATTTCCTAGCCCATTAAAAGATATCAATGGAAAATTATCCCACAAAGGATGTTAAATAGTCTCCCTTGTGTCAACATTTTGTAAAACAGCCATTGGAAACAATTTGTGAACAGTTTCTTTGATCAATAATTTACCATTATATGGACAATACCTTACTAGCTGATTCAAACACAGATACCTTAAAAAGTTTGAAGAAGTAAAGAAAATACTGTTTTAATGGGATTACAAAATGTTCCTGAGAAAATACCAAGAGGAGATTCTATTAATTACCTATGGTATGAAATAGGTTTGCAAAAAATTCAATCACAAACAGTACAAAGCAGGAGAGATCAGCTGTGGACCCTTAATGATTTTTAAATTTTGCTGGGAGATATTAACTGGCTACATTATGGGTAGAAAATGAACATTGGCAAAGAGATTGCAGTAATTTTGGGGAGGTTTTTAACAACAAATATCCCAAAAGCAAGGGATTTCAGCTTATAAAAAGAACCGGTCGGGTCCATCCTCACCCTGTGTGGGGATCACCAATATCGGGAGCCCCTACATTCTCTAGTGATGCAAACAAATCAGGAACGGCAGGTAAGGAGGAAGGTGGGAAGGAGCTGAAAGCAATTGAGAGAAGGGGAAGCATAATCAAAATACATTGTATGAAGAAAACCTTCAAAGTTTTTAAAGAGAGCCCTTGGTATAGCTCTGAGTACCAAGTCAGGTGCCCCTAAACTTTATCAATAAATTCCAGTGATTTTCATGGCAGGGTGAAATCCTGCCTTGAGAAATATCAAGACAGATGAAGGGTGACTAACAGTTGGGGTTCCTCTACTGAGCTGCCACTCAAAGTACAGTCTTAAGCCACTGTGTTTGTATTAATATAACGTGTAACTATTATGCAGCATGAGGTTTCTATTTCACAAACAGTATGATTGGTTAATATTCAGTAATTCATACCTTATGTTTAGTGATTGTCTTCTTAAACACTATATGCATCCCTGAGCTAGTCTTCTTATGTCCTTTCTCAGGATAAGGTAGGAGGGGAATAAAGAATAGAGAGATTTCCCTCAGCAAATGGGGAAGTCACAGTGGGAACCACAGTAGGGACTGGACTCCTGCAGGTTAGACTGTCCTGAGGCAGAGTGATAGTGTCAAGGCTAACGTGAGAAGAGGTGGCTCGCCCGCCCGGTGTCCATTCCAATGCTGCAGACGCACACTGATCAAAACTTCACAAGCCTGAGCTCAAGCCCTCTGCTTAACAAGAGAAACTGAACATTTCAGAAACCCCTTCACACTGAGCCTCTGTCCACCAACTGATGATACTGCCCTCCTCCGCTGCTGATTGGTTCCTCAGCACTGAAGGTACCCGGCCCAGCGCCAGTGGGTGGAGCCGCTCACAGTCCTCAGTCAGCTAGGCTGGCCGGCTTCTGTGGCCACCATCCTCTCCTCTCCTCCACCATGAAGGGTTTGTGGCTCCCCAGAGGCCCCTATGTGGCAGCTGTGACTGTGACGCTGATGGTGCTGAGCTGTCCTGTGGCTTTGGTCAGGGACCCCCGACGTAAGTGCACACCTCAGGGGCTGAGCAGCTGTGGGTGGGGAAGGCAAAGAACCAGCTACCTTTGGTCTACACTAGGTCTTTCTTTGTCATTTTCTTTGACTGCTTCTTTCAATCATAGGAATCTCAAACTATTTCCATATAAAAGAATCTTGGATGCTCCTTTGAGACCTGTGAATGGAATCACAAATGGATCTTGTGCCCCTTCTTCCTCATAAGACCCTTCAGCCTGATATCACATTTCCTAGGGTTTGGAAAAGATGAAGAAATCAGAGTGTAAAAATAATGACCTGCTCAGAACCTCTCTAAAATATTAAGATGATTTTAAAAAGGAAAGAAACTGTGTAATAAAGGCAATTGGGCAGCCCCATCCTAGAAGGCTGTGTTGTGCCCTCACTGGGATCTGTGGCATTAATACTTCTGGCTAATAAGCCAGGAGAGATCGAGGGCATCTTCTCTTCTCCCTGAACCCCCGTGTTGATGAGCCCTACACCCCTGTGGTGGAGGTGCTGTTGTAGGAAGTAGTCAGTGCGCTCTCTCTGCTGTTGAAGGGACCTGGAGCCGACCCTGGAACTCAATGCTTGTGTCAGCCTCCTAGACAAGGAGCATCCATGGTGTGCTCCCCAGTGCCCTGAAGACTTAACAGTTCCTCTGACAGCCTAGCACAGGATGGCATTTGCTGTGGCTCACACTGGCCCACCCCATTTCTCTAGCAACAGCCGCCTTTCTGCCTGAGTATAAAGGAGGGGATTCAACTGGTTTTAGACATGAAACTCTATTTTCATAGATCAACAGTGGTCAGAATCAACAATTTCATACGACTCAACCTGTACACCCCAAGCAGGGGCACAGAGAGCGTGAAGGCTGTGAACTTCTCCTGGGTTAGAAGCCAACCAGTAAATAAAGACCGCTGGTCTGCCAGGGCTTCCCCGAATCTTGTAGGTTCCTTCATCTGGCTGTCTGTTCTCCATCATCCATGTCGAGATGTTGGTGTTTATAGTTTCTCTCTGACCTTTCCCAGTTCCATGACGCAAAACCTAAGAATATGTATTCTTATGTATGTATGTATTATGTATGTATGCATGTGCATGTGTTTGTGTGTGTGTGCGTATGCACATGTGTGCATATGCTGATTTCTTGTACTTCTAGAGTCTATGACACAGTATTCAAGGACTCACAGCAACTGCGTACATATTTTCTTCATGATCCTATGCAGGGAAGTAGGACACAAAAATGGGAGGGAGTGAGGGAGAGAGAGAGGGAGAGAGAGAGAGAGAGAGAGAGAGAGAGAGAGAGAGAGAGCTGCTTTTACAAGTCCACATTGACAGTAATGATCCAACTCCCACAATAAAATCATTACCCCTTTCATTAAAATAAGTCCCCATGAAATGGTCACTTGTTAAATCTTCTATATTTCTTGTCTCTGTTGTAAGGGGCCAGTGTTTCCAACACACTAACTTTAGAGGAGGTGCACACACCAGAGCATCAGGACTCCAAATCCATGTCTTTCTTTCCTGCAATATATGAGGGAGTGGTACCTCGAGGTATCAGGGAGCCTCCCCTTATGGCTTATCTGGCCCTAGCCCACCTAGCAGCTTCCCTGTTTAGTCTGGAGATAAACCTCTCACATGGATATACCTGGCTTTGCCTTATGGAGACTCTGTGGTGGCCTTAGCCCTGTGGTCCCCAGGTG
Source organism: Ondatra zibethicus (assembly GCA_004026605.1). Lineage (NCBI taxonomy): Eukaryota > Metazoa > Chordata > Mammalia > Rodentia > Cricetidae > Ondatra > Ondatra zibethicus. The sequence goes on from PVIU01001651.1 coordinate 103,339, forward strand.
GCGCCTGGGTGAGGTCTCTTTGTGGTAGCCCAGCCCTTAAAACAAAACCTGGGTCATACTTCACGTGAAATCTGGATGGAAACCCCCACAGCCCACAGCCCTTGATCTCAGGGCACCGGCAGATTTAGCCACACATTGATGCCACCACAGTTAACAGCTGTGACCTCTGGGCTAGTTGTTAAACCGCACCTGCACTTCCTCATGCTGTGTGTGTGTGGGGGGGGGGGGTGGACTGTGCTGGGAAAAAGTGAAGAAGCATCAAGTGTGTCCCTTCCTCTTCAGTCAGAGTTTCTAAATAAAACTCAGGGTCAAAAGTTCAGTCTGAGAAGCTGAATTCAGACAGCAAGCAAGCTTTTGGCTGGGCACCCCATTTTCTTATTTGCTGCGTCCTGCACCCTTACGCTGGGCAAATGGCTGCAGAAGGCTGTCACCCAGACAGAATGCGAGCAGGCTTATGCTGCTAACCACAGGATGACACACAGAACAGAGCCTGCATGCGCATGTTTTAACTGTGTCTCCTTCAGGAAGGCCTCGGGATTTGTAAATAGTAAGATCGGCTTTGTCTGCTCTGGAATTCACTCCTCCATGTCAGCGTCTTTTCTGGGCAGTGAGAGTTTCGTCAACTACTGCTGATCTGGCTCACAACTGCCTGGAACTCCAGATCCAGGAGAGCAAACACCCTATCCTGGCTTCTGTGGGCATTACATGCAATGTTACATATACAGATAAACAGGCACACACATATATACATGAGTAAAAATAAGCACAATTCAGAAGGAGGCAAAAGTTTATCTGAGGGCTAGTGAGGTGGCTGAGTGAGCAAAAAGCCTCTGCCATCAAGCCTGACACCCACATGGTGAAAGCCAAGAGCTCTGAAGTCCTGATGTTCACACACGTGCCATGACACACACATGTGTGTGCACGTGGTATGATGCAATTAAAAACAAGCAAAATTTATTAAATATTTTATTTATTTATAATTTATCAATATATGTATCTTCCTTGTTACATTGTGTTGATATCACACAAATATTTAAGATCTATTTTCATTACTTTTTTGTTTGCTTGTTTTTAAGTTAATGTTTTTATTGTATCTTTCTCTTTATTGATATTTACTGAGCTCTACATTTTTCTCTGCTCCCTTCCCTGCCTCTCCCCTCCCCCCTTCAACCCTCTCCCAAGGTCCCCCTGCTCCCAATTTACTCAGGAGATCTTGTCTTTCTACTTTCTACTTCCCATGTAGATTAGATCTATGTAAGTCTCTCTTAGTGTCCGCATTGTTGTCTAGGTTCTCTGGGATTGTGGTTTGTGGGCTGGCTTTCTTTGCTTTATGTTTAAAAACCACCTATGAGTGAGTACATGTGATAATTGTCTTTCTGGGTCTGGGTTACCTCACTCAAAATGTTTTCTAGCTCCATCCATTTGCCTGCAAATTTCAAGATGTCATTATTTTTTTCTGCTGTGTAGTACTCCATTGGGTAAATGTACCACATTTTCCTTATCCATTCTTTGATCGAGGGGCATTTAGGTTGTTTCCAGGTTCTGGCTATGACAAACAAAGCTGCTATGAACATAGTTGAGCACATGTCCTTGTGGCAGGATTGAGCATCCTTTGGATATATACCCAAAAGTGGTATTACTGGGTCTTGAGGAAGGTTGTTTCCTAATTTTCTGAGAAATCCTTTTCAATTGTGTGTGTGCACAAGTGAAGGTGTCAATAGAGCTTAGAAGAGGACCTCGAATCCCCTGAAGCTGGAGTTACAGGCCGTTAGGAGCTACCTGATTTGGTAGGGTCTGAGAACCAAACCTGGGTCCTCCGTATCAGCAGCAAGTGCTCTTAACCACTGAGCTGTCTCTCAGCTCCTGACACATCAGTGTGTGTGCGGAGGCTAGTGACTCCTGACATACCAGGGTGTGCGCACGGTGGTGACTCCTGACACATCAGTGTGTGCACGGTGGTGACACCTGACATGTCAGTGTGTGTGGTGGCTGGTGACTCCTCACATGTCAGTGTGTGTGCGGTGGCTGGTGACTCCTCACATGTCAGTGTGTGTGCGGTGGCTGGCCATCATGCTAAGCGTCCCATCTTCCCAAGCGCCAGGCATTTATACGTTGGAATTCCTTACTCTTCTAACCATATTTATGTGCACTGTAGATTGTCTTAACTCTGTAATAACCCCACCAGGCTGCAGAAAAGCAAGAACGACTCTGAGACTTCCTTTGGGTCTCCTTCCAGCTTTCTCACCCACCTTCCTCTGCCATCCCCAGGCTCTAGTGACCACCCCCACTTTGGTTTTCATCCAGGTTGAATTTTCAGGTCACAAGGAAGTGGGACTGTGTCGCATTTGTCTTTCTGAGTCTGGTTCGTTCCCTTTAGCTTCCCATTGCGTCCAGGTTGCTCTTTCCCTTCATGACTGAGTAGGATTCCATTGTGTGCACACACTTCCTTTATCCATTCGCCCTTGGGTAGGCATCTTTGCTGGCTGCACAGTTCGCTGGAGGGGGGGTGGCACTGTGGCAAACAGGGACTCACTTCGCTGGGGGGTGGCACTGTGGCAAACAGGGACTCAGATTTCTATGGGTACAAAGATTTCATCTTCGGGTTGATACCAACAAGTGTTTGGTTTTTATGAGGAACCTCCAACTGTTCACCATGATGTCTGTACTAATTTTTATTTCCTCCATCCTCACCGGCAATTATTAAATTTTGCTGAGCCACCCTACCTGCTGTGACAATATTTCACTGTAGTTTTGGTTTGCATTTTCTTCATGGTTAGTGAAACTGAGTATTTCTCAAACACTTATTGGCCATTTGAACATTATGTCTTGTTCTGAGAGCTGTCTTTATAGCTCCCTTTCCAGTGTTTTAATGGGCTTATTTGGGTTTCTGATGCTCACACTTAAAAAAGATTGTTTTATGGGCAGTCATGGTGCATACCTTTAACCTCAGCACTCCGGAGGCAGAGACAGGTAGATCTCTGTGGTTTTAAGGACAGCCACAATAAGTTGCAGGATATTATTTTAACTAGGCAAGGATTGCTACATTTGTTTGGGCTGAATAATATTATTTTAACTATGTAAACATGTGTTACATTTGTTTTGCTGTGATTACTCTAACTGTGTAAAGGTGTGTTACTTTTGTTTATGCTGCATTTGTTTAATTAGGAAAAGGTGTGTTGCATTTGTTTCATCTTGCCTGCCTAAGGCACTTAATTGGTCTAATAAAGAGTTGAATGGCCAATAGCTGGGAAGAGAAAGGATAGGCAGAGCTGGCAGGCAGAAAATAAGTAGGAGGAGAAATCTAGGCTTGAGAGAGAAAAGAGGAAGGAGAAGAAGGAGGAAGGGGAATGAGGGACATAGCCAAGGCAAGAAGCCAGGCAGATGCCAGTCAGACATAGAGAAGCAGTGAAAGTAAGACATACAGAAGTAAGAAAGGTAGATAAGAGAAACAAGTTAATTTAAGTTAGAAGAGCTAGCCAGAAATGAGCCTAAACTAGGCAGAGCATGCAAACTAAGTCTCTATCAAGATTTAGAAACTTGTTAGTGGCCCAAAAGAAAAACCCAGGTAGAGCAAGCAGTCTGGTCTACAAAGAGAGTTCCAGGACAGCCAGAGATAGAGAAATGCTGTCTCAAAAACAAAATTTTTTATATTTATGAGTGGCTTAATTGTACGTATGTCTGTGCAGCATGAGAATGCAGTGCCCACAGAGGCCAGAAGATGGCACTGAATCCTCAAGAACTGGAGTTGCAGACAGTTGTGAGCCGCCATGTGGGTGCTGGGATTTGAACCCTAGCTCGAAGTCATAAGTGCAGCCAGTGCTCCTCACCGCTGAGCCGCCTCTTCACTCCCGGGATTGGTCTTTAGAGGTCTCTGTTGACAAGTTCACTACTGCTACAGACAGGGCTGCTGTCTTCTGTGTGCCGCACCCTCACTGAGTTTACCAGGTCCAACAGCTTTTGGGTGGATTATTTAGGGTTTCCTGTGTCATCATTGTGCTTGAAAACATGAATAACTTCCTTCCGATTTGGATACTTCTGACTCTTCTTGTTTAATAGCCTTCCAGAGGCTTCCAGTCAGGCACTGAACAAGAGCTGAGTGAGGAGGGCCTGTGTCTTACCAGATCCAGGAAGAAATGACTGTAGCTCCACCCACTCTAAACATGACTGTGGGTTTTTATATATTGTCATTATCATTTTGATGTATGTTCCTTCTATACCTAATTTTTTTGAGTTTTCTTGCCATAAGCAGCATGAATTTTATTGAAAACTTTCCTGGCATCTGCCGAAATGGCTGTCTATGTTGTTTGACACCTTCGATCTGTTGGCGTGCTCTTCACACGTATGTACATGCAGCAGACCACCCTTGCATCTGGAAGATCAACCATACTTGGGCATGACCTATGAATTTTTGATGTGCTGTTGAATTTGATTCGCTAGAGTTTTACTGGAAATTTTGGCACCTTTATTCATAAAGCCTACAACTCTGATTTATTTTGGGCTGGATCATCGTCCCTTTGTTTCAGGGAATTCTGACCTCACGAAAGGTTAGCAAAGCACTATCCATTTCAGTTTTCTGAAGAGTGTAACTCCAATGGGAAATAATTCTTCAAAAGTCTCATGAACTCTGCCAGTACCTTTAAGACCTGGACTCTCATTATCGGCCCGTTTTGTTTTCATCCATCTTCTTGGTTCAGTTACTGTGAGCTGTGTTTATTCAGGGATTTATCCCTCTGTTCCAGGCTTTGCCCAGTTTTTGACAAAGGATCCTTCAAGGCAGGGTGTCATGACCCTTGTATTGAACAGCTAACTGACAACGCCCCCTTCTTAGTCTCGAATTGTACTGACTTGGAATTTCTCTTTTTTGTTTCTTGGTTAGAATAGCCAATGAGTTTTCAGTTTTGATAATTCCTTTAAAATCAGCTCTCTGCTTCTCTAATCATTTCTGCCATATATTTTTGCTTTACCTTACTAACTTATGATCTGTAACATTTTTATCTTCTTGGATTTCAGGTATGGGTTACTCTTGCTCTTCTAACTCCTTCAGACGCATTGACTTTTGTTGCTGTTTATTGTTTCATATCATTTTATTTTTTGTTATTGCATTTATTACTAAAAAAAGGTTTCCTTTAGCCAAACAAAGAATAAGTAAACAAGTTCAAAATAGTACCATTTTGAGAAAACAGTGCAGAAGTGGCAACCACCATAGCAGGTGTAGTAAGCCTGACTCAGGACAGGTAGTTGTGCAGGTGAAGGACCACTCTGGAGAATGGAAATCACCAGAAAGAGGCAGGGCAGGCAGGAGAGCGAAACGGGGTTGAACATGGTTGATGTACATGCTATATTTGATTAACTATGTCTGTATGAAACCCACACCTTTGTACAATAAACATACTCTAATGTATAACTCTAAAAAACAAAACCTTCCCAAACTTCCTGTCCGTACAGCTTTTGCTGATACCCACAGATGATGTATTGTGTGGTTATTTTGCTTCTTTCTGGAAAGTTCTTTATTTTCCTTCTTAGTTTCTTCAATTATATATCACTTATTTAGGGACATGTTGTATAAACCATCCCTGATTGTATTGTTTCCACTTTCCTAATTGTTTTTTATTGTAGTTTTACTTTATTCTGGTCTGGGATGATGGGTGATGCATTTTGATATAATTTTGATGCAAGTAATACATTTTGATGCAAAATGTATTGAGCCTTCATTCATGGCTCTCCATGTTCTCTGTCCTAGAGAATGTGCACTTGTTGCTAGGACAGCTGTGTGCCCTGCTGCCCTTGGATTGGTGTTCTGTGACTTTGGTTAGGTCCCTGTAGTTAAACTCAGTAGTTTCCTAGATGATTCTCTGTTCATTGAGGAGAATGGCATGTTGACAACCCTATTTATTAATACATTTCTAATTTTTATCTATTTCTCTCTTTAGATCTATTAATATTTGATTTCTATAGTATGATGCTCCCCATCAGGGTCATGATGCATGCCTATTTATACCCAATAAGCCACTTTGTTAAATGTATCATTGTGTCAATGTGCAACGACCTTCTTTGTCTTTTTCGCTTTTCAAAATGTATCGTCTGCTTCACCAGGGAGACTATTGCTACTTTGTCTCACTTTTAGTTTCCATTTGTGTGATGTATCTTTCCCCAGCCTTCATTCCTAGTTTCTATGTAACATGTTTGCAAATGTGATGAGTTTCTTGTAACCAATACATAGTTGAGTCTTATTTTTCTTATCCTTCCAGCCAGTAAATATCAGTTGATTGATGAATTTAATTCATTTGTATTCAAAGTTATTTTTTATTACATTTTTCTTCCCTTCCTTCTTCTCTCTCCTTCTTTTTTTCATGCTGCATGTACAAAGGTCAGAGGACAACTTTCAGGGGTAAATTCTCTCTTTCCACCATGTGGGAACTGTGTTTCGTCAGGCTTGCTGGCAGGTGCTGTTCCTCGCTGTTGCTCTCTGTCATTTGGTGTTACTCAGTTACTCACTGTTACTTGGTGTTACTCACTGACCCTTCCCCCCACCCATTATTTAAGGTTCTTATCATAAGGTAGGAACGTTGTTCTGCAATTTTCATTGTGTTCTTTGGGCTTTATATTTTTGTTTCTTTCTAGTTCTCTTAATGTTTTTTAAAGATTTATATATTTATTTATACAGTGTTCTGCCTGCATGTATGCCTGCGCTGATGGCCAGAAGAGGGCACTGGAACACATTATAGATGGTTGTGAGCCATGATGTGGTTGCTGGGAATTGAACTCAGGACCCCTGGAAGAGCAGCCAGTGTCCTTAACCTCTGAGCAATCTCTCCAACCCTAGCTCTCTTAATATTTAGTTTTGTAACTGCAATTTTCCCTTTCCAAAGTTTTTTCTCTTTCATGTGCATGCCCTATTTGCTGTATTTATTCACATGTCTTCACAATGACAGTTATCATCATTTGATTTCTAATGTCAGATTCCCTTGGGTATTTCTTATAAAGCTGGTACAGCAAAGCTAAACTTCCTCAGTTTCTAATGATTTGAGAAATAGTTTATTCTCCTTCATAGTTCAAGGATAGTTTTTCTGTATATAATAGTCTTAGTCAACAGGGAGTTCTTTTTTTTTCCAATGATTTTTCCTATTCTCTTTAGGCCTATAAGGGTTCTTCCAAGAAATCTGATATAAGTCTAAGGGGCATTTATGTATTTGTAAAATACATATATATGTAAAATACATACATATATGTATGTATGGTATTTGTCTGTTGTTTTAGGATTAGTTCTCTCTGTCTGTCTCTCTGTGTCTGTCTGTCTCTCTGATCTGGTCTCTGTCTCCATCTCCCCTACCACCACCACTGTGTGTGTGTGTATGTGTGTATATGTGTGTGTGTGTGTGTGTGTGTGTGTGTGTGTGTGTGAGTCCTTTGTCCTACCCTATTCCCTCCTTCCTGGTGACTCAGCCCCATCTTTGAGAGTGCTGTCGTAGTATATATTTTCTGGTACTTCCAACAATCTTGTTTGAGTATGATATGCTTCAGTGAGGGACTATTTTGGTGAGAGCTAGTGGGATTCTTTGAGCTTCTTGTATTTGAATGTACCTTGTAATTGCATCATTATTTCGAATTCTCAGACACTCCGCATGCTTCCATCAGAGATCTGCCTATGGAGAAGTGTGATTTTAGAGGTGTTGTGTTTCCTTTACTGGTTCTTATGCTCTTTCTCTGGTATGTGTGCAACCAGTGTAATATTTGCTTCTTCCAGTGTTACTGGATTTTGTAATAAAGTTTTTTTTTTCATTTAGATAGGTGTGGTGGTTTGAATGTAATTGGCCCCCATAAGCTCATAGGAAGTGACACTATAGGAGGCATGGCTTTGTTGGAGGAAGGTTGTCACTATGGGGGTGGCCTTTGAGGTCTCTTATGCTCAAGCTATACTCGGTGAGACAGACCACCTCCCTTTGCCTGTTGGCCAATATGTAGGACTCTCAGCTCCAGCACCATGTCCTCCTGCACACTGCTGTGTCCCACCATGATGATAATGGACTGAACCTCTGAACTGTAAGCCGTCCAATTACATGTTTTCCTTTATAGGAGTTGCTGTGGTCATGGTGTCTCTCCACAGCAATAGAACACTAACTAACACAGTAGGCTATAGAAAGTCAGTGCATTGGATGTTTGGAGCTTGGTTACAGTAGAACTCAAAAGTGTACTTGGTGCAGTTCCCCCATCTTTGATTAATGACAGCATCGTCTGCATGCACTGTGCTGCCTGAGTTTATGTCAGCTTGACACAGGCTGAAGTCTTCAGAGAGGGAGGAACCTAGATTGAGAAAATGCCTCCGTAAGATTGGGCTATAGGCAAGTCTGTAGAATATTAGTGAATGATTGGGAAGGGCCCAGCCCATTGTGAGTGGTGCTATCCCTGGGCTGGTGGTTCTGGGTTCTATAAGAAAGCAGGCTGAGCAAGCCATGAGGAGCAAGCCAGTAAGCAGCACCCTCCATGGCTTCTGCATCAGCTCCTGCCTCCTAGGTTCCTGCCTTGTTTGAGTTCCTGTCCTGACTTCCTGCAGAGATGAACAGTGGTGTGGAAATGTAAGCCAAATAAACCCTTTCCTTACCAAATTGCTTTGGTCATGGTGTTTCATCACTGCAGTAGAAACCTTCAAGGATTCATAAAGGTTTACAACTTTATAGTGGATGTTGGCATCCATGATATGTGTGTGAGTCTACTCAAGAGTCCAGCCCTGATGGCAGTGTGGGGTAGGACATGAAGAACGCTGAGCTGAAGTCTCTCTGCACAGGCACAGGCAACACCAAGGGATGTGACACCAGTGGTCCTACCCTCAAGACACAGCAGACTCTCCCGACAATGCTCAGGATGGATGCAGGGGACAAGGGGCCTAGAGGTTGAGCGGCTACAGTGGCAGAGCGATGAGTGGGGTTTCCCTAGGTCCTGAGAACTGAACACAGCTGCTCTCATGGCTCTGGGGTCTGTGGCATCAGTAACCGCAGGCTTAAGGCTGTGGAGCACAGGGGGAGGAGGGGACTTCCCTGTGTCCTTTATCATGTAGCTGCCATTGGTACCGAGGTTTGTGGTACTTTTAGCAACATTGGTGGAGTTATCTACTCAGATGGTCTCTGTAGATCTGAAGGGACAAGCAAGGCCTGGCACAAGGCCAGTACTCCAGGGTGTTTTATAGAGAATTCTAGATGGGTGCTATTTCAGATGAGTGTGAAGACCTGTGGGCATGAGAAGGGGCAGCAGGTGGTTCAGAAGGGGGTCCCTGTCCCAAATGGTTTTTGTGCTGTTTAATTTTAACTGTCAACTTGACACAACTTAAATTAAATCACCTGGGAAGATCATCTTAATGAGGAATTATCTATATCGGGATGGCTCATGGACATGTCTGTGAGAAACTGTCTTGATTGTTAGCTGATGTAGGCAGATTCAGTCCACTGTGGGTGGCACCGTTCCCTAGGTGGGGGCCCTGAAGACAGGGGCATCAGAGAGGAGGAAGCTAGATGAGAGACGTGAGGATCCATGTGCTTATTCTTTCTCTGACCCTCCCTGTGGACATGATGCTGTAAGTTCTCACCTTGGCTTGCTGGCGGTCATAGACTATACCCTGAAATTATCATCCAAACAATCCCTTTCTTGGCTATGTTGTCTTTGTCAAAATATTTCATTGCAACAGCAATAATGCAACCCAATAGTTTCCATCGGCTTCGGTTGTTCAAGATGGACTCATGGTAGGGTACTTGGGAATTACAGGGTACAGGAGGTGAGTTCCTTGCAGGCGTCAGAGTTCCCTTTGCTGACCTCCCGGTTTGGGACATTGCTTAAGTCTCCTCCAAGACAGCCTGTAATAGTGTGTCCCTGTCCCCACAGCACACTTCCTGCTGCAGCTGAAGGCTGAGTGTCATTACCTCAACGGGACGGAGCGCGTGAGGACTGTGACCAGATTCATCTATAACCAGGAAGAGTTTACACGCTTTGACAGTGACATTGGGAAGTTCCTGGCAGTGACGGAGCTGGGGGAGCCCATAGCTGAGGGCTTCAATCACCAGAAGGACGTCCTGGACAATTATCGGGGCTCAGTGGACAGGTGCAGAAATAACTACGAACTTGTTGATTGGTTCCTGTTGAACTTGAAAGGTAAACATTGGGCTGGAGGTGCACAGGTGAAAGTGTGCGTGTGTGTGTGTGTGTGTGTGTGTGTGTGAGAGAGAGAGAGAGAGAGAGAGAGAGAGAGAGAGAGAGAGAGAGAGATTCTGAAACACTGTGATCTTCCTGAGGCTTCTTTTTGGTCAAAAGGTCTTCCAGCGGCAGCAAAGAGTTCAAGGTTCAGGTCATGTTCTGTTCTTACAGTTCTCAGTCCTCACGGTGGGTGGCCCACAGAAGCCTGTAACTCCAGCCCCAGGGATCTGAGTCTCTCTACTGCCCCCATGAGTATTGCACACACACATACACACACGTGTGCATGCACGCACGCACACACAAACACATACTCATACACTCATGTACACACATAATTAAAAATAAAAACAACATCTTTTTAAAAGTTCCCCTTTTGTCTGTTTTCTTTCTTAGCATATGTATTTTTACATCATTTAAATGGTTAGACAGGCTGGAGAGATGGCTCAGTGGTTAGGAGCACTTGCTGCTCTTCCAGAGGACCCAGGTTCAAGTTTCCAGCACCCAAACGAGGTAGCTCACTCACAACTGCCTGTATCCCCAGCTCCAGGGCTTGCACCCTCTTCTGTCCGCCACAGGCAGCAAATGTGCAGAAGAGAGATTCGTGGTGGGGGTCAGTGATGGGAAAATAGCGGGACAGCAGTGAACAGAATGTATTATGTACCTATATGAAATTGTGTATGGACAAGTTTAAGTAATTATGTAAAAACAGAACTAAAATTAAAAAATTATAAAAAGAAATACCTCTCCTTTATTTTTAATGCCCATTTCTTTCATTTCTGTGTTTCTATAACATGGTTCACATTGGCAGGGAAAGTCCATTCCTTCTCTAAGGGTGGTGGTTTGAAAGAAAACGACCCCCAAAGGGACTATTAGAAGGTGTGGCATTGTTGAAGTAGGTGTGACCTTGTTGAAGGAAATGCATCACTGTGGGGGCGGACCTTAAGGTCTGTTTTGCTCAAGTGTCACTCAGTGCCACACCACTTCCTGTTGCCTGCAAGATCTAGGACACTCCCCTACTTCTCCAGCTGCATATTCGCCTGCACGCTGGCGTGTCCCACCATGATGATAATGGACTGACCCTCTGAATTGTAAGCCACCCAAATTAAATGTTTTCCTTTATAAGGGTTGCCATGATCATGGTTTCCCTTCACTGCAATAGAAGCCCTAGCTAAAACACTAAGCTTCACCTGTTGTCCACGGCTCTGGTTTCCAGTGTTTTCCTCAGTGGTTTGCAGGCTCTCCCACCCACATTTTAACCAGACCCCATGCTGCTTAGCTTTTTGAAAATATAAGTTGTTTTATTTTTAATTGTGTGTGTGTGTGTGTGTGTGTGTGTGTGTGTGTGTGTGTGTGTGTGTGTGTGAATGCAGTACTCACAGAGGCCAGAAGAGGGCGCTGGATCCCCTGGAGCTGGAGTTGCGAGTGACTGAGCCTCCAAAAAGAAACTTGGGCCCTCTGCAAGAGCAGCAAGTGCTTTTAACTGCTGAGCCTCCGCCCCCCAGAACCCTGCTTAGCTCCTGAGGCGAGATTGGGCCTATTCAGGGCTGTGTGGCCTTAGACTGTGGACTCACTCTGCTGACACTTCACTGACATTTGATGGGTAAATTCTCCAGTGTGGGGTCTTTTTGATTTTTATTTTTCATTGCTTTCTTTGAAGAAATTTTTATTCATGAGAATTTCTGAAAAATTGTCAATGTGTCAATCGGTCCTCCCCAGGTTCCTCTTTTAAAATAAATACCCCTCGGAGGCTGGTCTGTGAAGGAGTTTCCCAAGACCAAGCCCTGGTCACAGGGAGCCCTAGGCCTTGGCTGGTGCTCAGAAAGAGACACCCAGTTGTACAATGACAACAACTGTGATTTCAAATGTTTGTTTTGCAAAGAACAGAGAGTCCTCTGGTGAGTTTCACATAGTGTGTGTGTGTGTGCATGTGTGTGTATGTGTGTGCATGTGTGTGTGTGCATGTGTGTGTATGTGTGTGCATGTGTGTGTGCATGTGTGTGTGTGTTTGTGTGTGTATGTGCACACATGTGCACGTGCATATGCATGTGCATGAAAGAGACGGACAGGTAGAAAGACAGACGAGAAAGACAGAGAGAAGAGAATGCCATGTGTGGAGATCACAAGACAGCTTGCAGGAGCCGTCTCTCCTTCCACCGTGTCGGCCGTGTCGGTCCTAGGATTGAACTCAGGTCGTCCATCCTGGCAGCAGCCAGTTTACCTGACGAGCCATCGCGTGGGCTCTAAACGTAATGACCTTTTAGATTTTCTTCTTTCTTCAAGACCTCTGGGAATCACCTCTCTGCACCTGTTTCCCAGGGTAGAACCATTCCTGGTCTATTCTAGGGTGTATGTGCATTGAGGTACTGTGCCCATGATCCATCAACACTGTTTTCAGTTGAGAAACTGGAGATGTTTCAGTTCAATGATGAATTAACGTTTCAGGCTATAAAATAAAACCTTACCATTTCCTCAGATCCGGCTGACCCTGCTATTAGGATTAACGTCACAGAAAGGTTTGGGAGGCCAGCCTGGGTGGATGGAAGCAGCTCTGCCTCATGACTTATTCTCACCTCCCTTTCTCACCTCTAGCTGAGCCCAAGGTGACTGTGTACCCGGCAAAGACACAGCCGCTGGATCACCACAACCTCCTGGTCTGCTCTGTGAGAGGCTTCTACCCCGGCCACATTGAAGTCAGATGGTTCCGGAATGGCCAGGAGGAGAAGACTGGGGTCGTGTCCACGGGCCTGATCCGGAATGGAGACTGGACCTTCCAGACCCTGGTGATGCTGGAGACGGTTCCTCAGAGTGGAGAGGTTTACACCTGCCAGGTGGAGCATCCCAGCCTGACCAGCCCGGCCACAGTGGAGTGGAGTGAGTGGGAAGCTGCTGACCCTGTGAATCCCCACCCACCCGGGAGGGGCGTGCCTCATCCCTGCCTGTCAGCTTTCTCTGGCCCTGAGAATCCCTGCCCACCAGAAAGGGGGAGTGGCTTATTCCACAGAGAAAGATGCATAGAATTTCCAAGTTACCGGCTTTTATTCTCACCTAGTTCCTTCTCTACACCGACATACGGGCTGATTAAGACGGGAGCCATGTGGTAATGTTCCCATTGAAAAATAAAATATTTAGATAGGCTGGGTGAAGATGTGTTAATGATGACAGATATCCCCAGTACGACACACAGCATGAGCTAGGTTCTCTGGCAAGAATCGGGGAAAAGTGTACCTCTAAGGTTTAGACCACAACTCCAGAAAGGAACTGAAATTAGATACACCTCCTCAGGACAGCAGTTATTAAGAGTAAAGTGGAATCCGGGTAACACTACCCAGCCACCAGCTGCTGCCACTGTGCGAGGAGAAATGACGTCATGAGTCTCGTTATAAGGGATTGTGTAGATTTATAAAGCAACATTTTATTTTATTTATAAACAACATTTATTTATTTATAAAGCAACATTTGCATTCCCATCCATAGCTGCATCTACAGTCTTCCACTGTTTCATGTGATTCTGAAATATCTTCCCAGAAGTGGCCAGTTCTAGCTCCCCCAGTGCTCCCAACATCAGGACCTCATTGAGGGGTGTTGAATTTGAGATTAAAAGCCCACACCTGGCTTCCCTCCTCAGGGGCTCAGTCCACGTCGGCACGGAGGAAGATGCTGAGTGGAGTTGTGATCTTGGTGCTGGGTCTGCTGTCCTTCCCAGGGGGGCTGTTTGTCTACTCAAGGAACCTGAGAGGTGAGGAGCCTGGTGGGGCCAACAGTCTCCATAGCACTTCAGGGGGAGTCGTGGCTTCGCTAAGGTTAGTTATCAGGGAGTCGGTAGAACCTCTGTGAGGACGGCTGTCCCCCAGGTGAGCTCAAAGTCTAAGCAACTTCCGAACTCACCACTCTGTGGGTGCTGGAGAGCAACCCGAGGAGCAGTGGCTTGCAGGTAAGAGAAAGATTAGCAAGCATGGAAGAACAGGCTGGGAAACGCACAGGGGAAGAAAGAGCCGCTGGGCACTGCCAGGGTCTGACCAGGCAGTTTGCAGTGAGCTTTGTTCCCTGCACTTACTGAAGTCCTGTGCTCTAAGGCAGCTTTGACCGGGGCATGAGAAGTTCTCTCTCCTCACTGCCATGCTGTCAGGGAGGCCTGAGGGGAGAGAGAAGCCACTGCAGAATTAGATCTGGAAACTCCACTGTCCCTGTGCTCTGCAGGACTCCGGAGCTGAGCTGAGATGACAAGGCTGAAGGAAGGAGCTCTCCCGTCTCCATGTCATGAAATCATGCCCTGCCTGCTCGAGTTTCCTCCACTGACCGTGCTTCCCCAGGACCTGGCTCCTCCTGGCTCTGGACCCTGCAGACTGTGCTCCCCGATGGCCTGCTCAGCCGTGCCTGGGCCTGCAGAAGTCCCCTCCTCTCCCCTGTCCTGCCCTTTGTCTGGTGCTATCACATGAAATCTAATGGTTCTTAATAATAAAAACCTAGAGTCAGATATAGGGGTTAATGAAGCAGAGCAGCCACTAGAGAGTTCTTGCCTCTACCAATGCTCAGACTAAAGGGGTGATCCTGTCTCTGCGAATCCTCAGACTGCTGCTGTCTCTACAAAACCTAGGACTGCATCTCAGACTGAATCCTCAGACTGCATCTGAGCTCCTGTCTCCACCTCCCGAGTGCTGGGATTTAAGGCCTATGATCCCAAGTACTGGGATCACCTTTGTGTGAGCTCTGTTTCTCTTTTAGACAGATTTAATCTCACGTAGCCCAGGGTGGCCTTGAACTCACAGAGATCCATCTGTCCCCCGAGTCCTGGGATTAAAGGTGTGAGCCACCACTGCCTGGCCTGGATAGCTAACTAGTGTGACTGGCTCTGCATTCAAGTGCTCTTCAGGCGAGCTTTCTTTGTTACAGTACAAACAAAATATCACCATACATCTGTCTGGGTTTTTTTCTTCCTAAGTATCTGGTTACATCAAAAAGGAACCAATTAAATTTTGTATTCTTTGAAATTCTAATACCTTTTGTTTATTTATTTTGCCATTTTTTTCACTGTCCAACACCATAATAGCACAGTGCCCTAGATACCAAGTAGGGAAACTTCGAGTGCTCTGTGCCTGTGTCTGACGGGCAAAGCAAGACAGCTGTCTTTTCCCAGATCACATAAATTGCTTTTTATTACAGATTTCCTAAGATATCAGTTCTTTCAAAAAAAGAAAAATAAAAACCTTTAAAACCAAATGCTAAGTTCTTGCACAATTCATTTTCTGAGTCTATCCAGGTGATCAAGTGCTTTTTATCATTTTTTAGTTAGCATGGACTGTGTTCACTGATTCAGTTAGCATGCACAGTGTTCACTGATTCAGTTAGCGTGGACTGTGTTCACTGATTCAGTTAGCGTGGACAGCATTCACTGATTCAGTTAATGTGGACTGTGTTCACTGATTCAGTTAGCGTGGACTGCATTCACCGATTCAGTTAGTGTGGGCAGCATTCACTGATTCAGTTAGCGTGAACCAAGATTCAATTCTGAATCTCTTTTTTTTAAAAAATTACTTGGGGTGCTTAGACATAAGTATATCATATTTATATATTTACATAATTTCCACCCGTCCCCCTCTCTTCCAGCTCCTTCCATGATCCCTCAAACACTTCCTCTCACTTCTAGAATCCATGACTTCTTCATACACACGCATGCACATGTATACATACACATGCATGCACATACACACGCAGGCACATACACATGCAGGCATATATAACTGCATGCATGTGCACATAGATACATACTGAGTCCAGTTAGTGCTGACCTTATTTGCATACTGGATCTCTTTAAACTTTCTTTGAGAATGTCATACGTGTATAAAATGGGGTGGGGGCGGGGAAGGTCACATTCACCGTCATGTCTCCCTCTAGCTCCCTACAGATCTCCCCACACTGCAGCACAACAGCCCTGCTCTGGGGTTTATCAGATGAGGACTCATCTTCAAACAATAGCATCTACAGAAGCTTAAATCCCTAGTGAACCTGGGGTTTCTGATTAATCCCAGAGCTCGTGAAAGTGCTCGATGGTTCAGACTTGGAGGGAGCACACGTATTAATCCGGCCTCTCCTCTCCACCAAGAACTTGCTCAGAAAGCACCTCACAACCCATCCAAGGTGTTTATTATTTGTAGGGGAAAAAAAAACAAAACACAGTTTGGAGAAACAGCACAAGCCATAAGAGAGCAGAAGATACTTCCATGCAGTGCTCTGAGAGTTCCGCAGCAGAGGAAGAACATCGTAATATTTGTCGGGGGAATTAGGTGGTGACTGCAAAGGATGGAAAATATAAAACACAGGAAGGAGGCAGAGAGCCCCAGCTACACATTAGACCGGAGAACCTGCTGCCATTGTGGAGACTGCAGAAGGTGCGGGTCTCCGCCGAGGTGAACAGCTGAGGCTCGGCCGATGTCACAGTTTCCTCGTTCCGCTTCTATTGAAGGCATCGTCTGTGGTGGGACACACATGGTTACCAGGGTTACCTTGATCATTTGACTCTGGGAAAGCCCTTAAGTGTTGATTTGGGTTCCCAACATGAACTGCAGACCCTGTTTTGCACAAAGGTCATCATGCCTTGTCTCTTCCTAGACCCCCTAGAAGCATCTTTCATACTAAAAGATCAAGACCAGTCATTGACTCAAGAGATTTCCTTCCAGTTCATGCTGTGGATCCAAGAGCCTAACTCCAAAGATCTCTGACTCAGGAGGCACGGCTGCTGCCTTGGAACACCGAGTTCAGAAGTGCCTGAGCCTGGGGACTAACTTCCCCAAGTCACCAGGGTACTGCATTCTCATGTGAGTCAACAACGGTCTTGGGAGCTGAAGAAAATTTCCAAGACTCAAAATGTGGTCCAGGAACACCCACGGAAGGGACCGTGGATCCTGAAGGTTTGGGATACCAGCCAATGTTAAGGCTTGATCCCTTCCAAGAAAAGGAATTAAGAGGAACGGCTTTCCCTGACCCTTCTCTTAAAGGCTCCATCACCCCCACACACTTTCTTTCCTGGATACCCTCACATCTGTTCACTCTGGCTGCACCTAACCCACCTCCAGCCGTCTCACAGGGCTCCTTGGCGGCGTTCTGCAGCATTCCGTCTTTGCCTACCCTTGATGATGAAGACAACCCCAGCGATGACGCCCACTAGGCCCACAAACAGCCCAATAGCACACACCACGTTCTCTTTAGTTTCTGGGAGGAGGGTTTGCTCTTCAAATTCTGGGGGAAAAAATAAAGCAAAGTAGCTGTCAATTACTGCGGTAAGAAATAGCACTGATGACCAGTGTAATAAAGAGAATGCATTCTGGGGCTGGAGAGGTGCTTCCACATTTAAGAGAGCTGGCTGCTCTTGCAGAGGACCTGGGTCTCAGTCCCAGCTCCCATATGGCAGCTAACAACTGTCCATAGCTTCAGTTGGAGGGGATCTGACCTCCAAGGGCACTGGACGCATACATGGTACACAGACATACACACAGGCAAAACACCCACACACGTAAATTTTTTTAAGTGGAGGAGTCCGGTTAATGAGAGAAGAGAAGGGTATAAATTGCAATCAACATCATGAAACACTGAACTCTTAGTTTGTGGTGCTGGGAATTGAACTTGAGGCCCCACACATGTGAAGCAAGCGCTGTACCACCGAGCTGTTCCCATCCCTACACTGTGAATGCCAAGGGTCCCGAACCCAGCATCACCCAGCATCACCCAGCATCACCGCAGGATGTCTTAAAGTGAACCAACCTATGTGCCGTACCCCAGTGCTTGAGCAGAGGCTTCTCCAAACCCCAGTGCTCCACCCTACAGTCATAGTAATCTTCCGTGGAGGGCAGGAAGGTCAGATAGTAGAATTTGCGGAAGAGGTGATCATCCCTGGGTAGAAAGACGGTTTCTGACACGCCTGTGGTGACAGGCTGTCCGTTCCGAAGCCAGGTGACATTGACCACAGGAGGGGAGAATTTGTCGACGAAGCAGATGAGGACGTTGGGCTCCCCCAGGCTCACTGGGCTGTTGGTGAGCACAGTCACCTCTGGGGGCACTGTGGAAAACATGACACAAATCAGCTTTCGGACCCTCAGCGTGTTCCTCTCCTTTCCACGCTGGCGCATGGTACAATTCTACCTCAGGACTCTGAAGCTGTGTCCTGAGGAGTCATGCCATCCAATACCCAGCTCCATCATTTTGGAGTCAGTATTATGGTGTATGATACCCACCCACGCCCACCCCCAACCCTGTTCCTAACTTCCTCTGTGTAGACTCAGTGCAATGATTTCATGAGTGATAGTGGATGAATAAACCAAGACTAGAACAAAAAAAAATGCCCTAAGGTTCTAGAATCTCTGAACCTGTGGCCTTAGAATTGGGTTTGCTGTGCTGAGCAAGCTTAGGTCTTAGCGAGCTTAGGGAAACAGATTTCTAAAGCATCTATCTTAAAGCTATGAGTTCCCACATCTAGGAGGAGGGGATGCAGAGGAGAAGGGAGTACCATTGGCATCCGGAGTGTGGTTGGAACGCTTTATCATGACCTCCAGGTTAGCTTTGTCCACAGCTAGATTGGCCAATGCACCTTGAGCTTCGAAACTGGCAAACTGTCCAAATTCTTTAAGTCTCCAGATGGTCTCTGACTTTCCAACATCCACGTGAAAAATCTCATCACCGTCAAAGTCAAACATAAACTCTCCTTTGTCGTCTGGGGAAAGAAAGAACTCCGCCTGGATGATTTTGTGTTCCTCTGAAAAGAAAGGAGAGGAAGTTAGGGAGGGAAATGGAAGAGGGGACGGAGAACCCACATGTGTGGGTAGGAGGCAATGGATGGGGACTGGCACAGAGGATAGGGTGGGAGTTAGGAGACAAGGTCTGGGTAATGGACGGCCATGATGAGCAAAGCAGGGAAGTGAGAAAGAAGGGAGCAGTGTCAAAGAGGGCGAATGGATGAGGGAGGCAAGACACAGCCTTCTTCATCAACCCACCAAGTCAAATTAGTGTTGTCCTTGGGTACCTGCGTATGAGGTCACCCATGGAAGCATAAGCCACCTACCAGTGGCCACCCCACAACACACACACACACACACACACACACACCAAAAGAAAAGTAACTCTCTCAGCAGCTATCAACTGTAAACAACTCCTCAGCTAGGAGGGGCCTCAAGAGCCTCTTCCCCATCCCTGCTGGATTGTTTAACTGGCTCCTGCAGCCACTGCAAGTTCATTCATGTTAGCAACAGCCAGGTCACATCTGAAAGACAGGGTCTCACGGAGCCCTCCCTGTCCTCTGGCTCTCAGGTTCTTTCTGCCCTCCCGACCCTGTGATGGGAGCAGATCACGATCTACTCAGTATCTGAGTTTCCAATCATAGCTCTGCTGGAGTCCCAGGATTGGTTTGAGACAAGAATTTAGCACCAGGATTGGTTTGAGACAAGAACTGTCTTAGCACCTCATCAGGCCTCTAACAAACACTCCTGACATTCTGTGGACAGAAACTGCTTTAAGTCCCAAGGACTAGACCCTTAGAAACATGAGTGGAGCCTGAAGTGCCCAGGAGGCTGAGACAGACCTTGCAACGTTGTGAGGTCACTCCAAAGCTTCCTCTGTAAGAAGGGGCATCCCTGGGTTGACCTTGAAACTTGACCTTTATCTAAACACTGCTTAGAGTGTGGCTAAGCTTTTGTGGGACGTGGTCTATTATGATTGACAGGAAGAATAACCAACAGCGAGAGAGATGAGGAGACCATTGCTTCTCTGTTGTCTTTAGGTCACCGATTTTAATGTTTGACCCAGGGACTTATTTTACAGTTGCCTCTGTGTGCAAACATATATTCTAGATGCCCCCTTCCCTCCAGCCATACCTGCACAGGAAGAGCATCTGCCTCTCTAAGTCCTTGGGCAGTAGAAGCCCAAGCTGGCTGCTGCATGGCTGGAGCCGAGACTCCGCCTTACTTATTTCCTTCCCGCCCAAAGCCATGGACAGGGTCCTCTGAATGCAGAGCCCTTCTCAGAGCAGGTGTTTGCACCAGCACACAGTATTTTCTCTGAGATGATGACAGAGTCCGCTATGTAGTCTCTGCTCATTCAAGCTGCTCTCCGGCAGGTGTAACTCTCTGCTGTGTCACACAAAGGGGTGGGCGTCACCACCACGGCCCCAAGAGTCAATCAGTTAAACACACTTCCCTGCCCACCCTCTTGGGTTGATTTGGCAGGGGGATTGATAACCTTTCTTTCTAATCTTCAATACAGTGCCTGTGGTTGAAATACAGCAGGACCGACGTGGTGAAAACAAGCTTCTGAGTGCGCAGCCAAGAACAGCACTAAGGGCTTCTCAAGGATTTTTTTTTTCACTTAATCTTCACAACATTGTGTAGGATTTCTAACTATTAATTTTCTCTAAAAAACTAAAGCCCAGATATATGCCCTGGTTGGTACCTTCTAAAAATGACTTTCCCATCGCCCCCAAAGTCTGGCCTCTGCTGCGATGGCGATCCTCAGCCATGCAACGAAGTCTGACCTACTCCATGTTGGAAGGAAGGATTTCCCCTGAACTAGAGCTGTGTTATAGATTCAGATCTACAGGACGCTTGTCACTCTTACTCTTCAGCCCAAATGCTGTCTTGCAAATGCTCACTGTGCCTTTCTCCAAAACCTCATCATCTACCGTCTACCGTCCCTGGTCTGCTTTGCTTAGCGCTTACCTTTGATAGCCCATGACTTCTGGGAGCTCATCAGGACAGTCATGAAGAAAAGTCTTAATGCCAGGGCTCCACTTGTGGCCATTTTCTTCTTGCTGTTTGGTAGGGTCAGAAGAGGTCACAGACTGAGGCAGAATTATCAAGAAGGTAAAGGGATTAAAAGCCAATCACTTCTGTTTCAGCCAATCAGAAAAGTTGTTCAGGTTAACACATCTGTTGCTAGGCAAAGGACTCTAGCCAATAGGCGCTATACAATCCACTATTTAATAACATATTCCCTACTTATGATTTCAAGAAATGAGTCTCTTCAAAAAGAAATTTCTTAATTTATTCAAAAAGGGAGTCTTTAGACAAACTGAACAAAAAAACTTCAAGGGTTTGGGAATGTTGGTCAAACTTACTTTTCTATCCCAATTTAAGTTCTGTCTGAAATACATTAGTGAAGATAGAATAAATTTAAAAAATCACTAACGTGAAAATGTAGATTGTATCTCTGAGTGTGACAGCTGGGCTGGATTGGCTGTTTAATGTCAGTGGGACGGAGACTGCTCAGGGCTGGTCTTCCACACTTCCACACTTTGGTGTGAGGCCGTACAAAGAGGGCAGCCATCCTCTGACTGCTGATGGTCTGATCATGCCAGACATTTTGGGCATCTGGTATTAAATCCCAGGTCACTAGGAGGAGACCCACAGTGCAATTCTGTCCACAGAGTGTTAGGTGTCCATTTCCAGGAGGCAGGAGCGTCCCCCAGGATCATTCCAGACTGAGAGGTTGATGCTCCAATGCTATGATATAGGTTGGCCCCAAACACAATTCTTGCATCTATCTTTTGCTAGCTTCTGTAATGCCATACTCTTGGCAAGTGCATGGTGAGTTTAAAGTATTTCCAAACACACAGCTCACTTATGATGCTGCCTAGTTCCTGGCTGAGATTGGTTCTGCTCAGGAGATCATTAAACTCGGCTTCAGAGGATGACTTTCAGTTCCCTGTCTCTGTGATGGGAGGAAGTTTCTATTTGAACATTGTCTGTGGTTTCTTGTTCTCCCAAAACTCTAGAGTCTCATATGTCTGAGGGGATTTCTGGAGTCACCTGAATGACTTTCCTCGGTGACATTAAACTGTGAAGAGCCACCAGTCATGGTTCCTTCAGGACGCAGAATGGAATATATTACAAGAAGCGTACCCTAAGGCTGGGTGGACTTGTAGCTTAGAGAAGCCAGAGGCCTCTGGGAAATCCCCACCGATGTCACTTGCAACAGACCCCATGGGACACAAAGGAACAAGTACTGAGGATGTGACCCATCTGCTGCCCATGTCCAAGCCTGTGACAGCTTGCCCACCGCATGACACAGGTCCATCGTACTCTCTACCACCCAGACCACAAAGTTTGGGCCCCACACAAAATGTGTGTTCAGAAAACAGAGAGTGGACGAACTCACATTGCCACACATTCCCCAAGGGCTGAGCAGTGCCTCAGAGGCAAAGGGGACTCAGATGAAGATTACCAAATGTGTGTGGATATATTTATATTCCAGCTACAGGTCTATCTGTCATCTGCCTTCACTCTCCCACTCAGATTCTCCCACAGTTCCCAGCATCAGAGTCCTTCCACACTGGACCCAGATCAGTTCTGTGGCTTCAGTACATTTTAGGTTTGTGTGGCCCGGGTTCTGCAGACCCCGGCTTCCATTTTAGCATCCATTCCCTGGTCACCCTCTGCACCCTGTGCCCTCAGAATCACACCCAGGTCTGCTTTATTATTGCTTTAGATTGTCATGGCTATTGGGGTCTCTCGTGATTCTGTGTAAATTTTAGGACTGATTTCTATAGCTCTGTGAACAGTATCATTGTTATTTTGGTGGAAATGGCATTGAATCATTAAATCGTCTTTAGTAGAATAACATTTTGACAATATTAATTCTTCGAAACAATGAGCATGGCAAGGGTTTTCATTTCTGTATCTTCTTCGGTTTATTTTTCTTTTCATTACTTTTTTTAATACTACGGATTAAATTTGAGGCCTCATCTCATGCCAGGGATGTCCTCCTCCACTAAATTAACCCCAGCATAAAATTGTAGTATTATCTGGAGACAGGGTCTCAGTTAGGCTGGCCTAGGACTTGCTCTGCAGCCCTGGACAACTTTGAACTTGTGGTTCATCACACTGAGGCAGAACTACAGGGCCTCAGCAAGCCTGGCTTCACACTGAGGCCTCAGCAAGCCTGGCTTCTTCAATTTTTTTCATCAGTATTTTTTTTAAGTTTGCTTCAAATTGTGACTATTGAGGGTTGAATTCCTTTCATGATTTCTTTCTTAGAAAACCTGTTGCCAGTGTGTAGGAGTAGTTACTGGTTTTGTCTATTGATTTTATGTCCTGGATGTTAGTGGGTTTATCAGTTATGGGATCTGTAGGTAGAGTCAGAGATTTCTGTTTAGAATGAAATTAGACCCAGACACAGTGTGTTAAATCCATATGGATCCATGAAACTAAACAGCTGCCCATTGCTTCCTATCCCAGTGATATGAATTAAATAAGGGGAGTATAGCCACAGAGATGTAATTTCCTTCCTCCCTGTTAACTACTACATTTCGTATGTATTTGTAAGTAACTTTTACCCTAATATTGAAAATACAGCATCCCTAACACTTCAGCCTCCTCCCCTGCGGCCCTAAGTGAACTTTGAGCGACCCCACCCCCAGTCTTCCAGGCCACCCACCGTCCTGGATGCTCTTGACTCCTCCAAAGCCTTTGAACTGTTGGAGGGCTCAGGCTTCAGTGATCCACTCTTTGAGTTTCGGCTGACTCTGAGAGAAGAGCTGATCGTTTTTGAGGTGTGTTTTAAGAATCCCGGGCAAGGAAACATGGCAGCAGCTTTGAAGCTGAGGAAGCAGCCTCTCTCCATTGCTCCATCTTCCCCACACCCTCCCCAACAAAGCTTTGGTCCTGGAATTCCTCTGGGGTCCTTGACGTAGTTGGTGACAGCGCTCGTTATTTTTACTCCTGCCCCATTTCTCCGGGCTCTGAATTGAGTTTGCTATGAAACACAAAACCCACAATTAGATACAATGATGGGTTGAAAGTTAATATGTGTGAGGCTTTGGGGCACAGCTCTTCAGACCTTAGCCAAACCGTGCCAGTCTCTTAGGCCACCTTGAAACACTAGCACCTTGTCTTGGACAAATCCGCCACCTACTGGTCACACGCGGAGTCATCATTGGTCATCATTGGGGTGCATTTCACAGAGGTGGAGCCATGAGGTCACGTGATCAAGACAGCAGCCAAGGGAAAGGACAAGAAAAAAAAATAGGATCGGTTTCAGGGGTGCAAATGCTGGGAGGGGGCTAGTATCCAGTAAGCTTTACTTCTGACTTTTTTCTCAACTAGAATATCCTTAGTCCCAGTGCGACATGAGCCTGAATGTCCAAAGTGTTGAGGGCCGCACTTCCCTGGTTTGTTCTTCTGGAAAAGCATCTTCTCTGGACAGGGCAGCCATGAACTGGCTTTGAGAAGGGGGCTAGAATGGGCTGGCTGACTCCCGTTAGACAATATTCCAATCTGAAGCTCTGGGTTCAGGCTGGACCTTCCAGGGTCAGTCGGTGTTGGGAAGCTGTGGACCCAAGAGGACAAACGGCTGACTGACCCTGACGGAGCAAGAGTTCTGAGTACCTGGGGGTCTCACCTCACACGGTGGTGTGAGCCAAAGTGACAAGTGGCCGGGCACGCTCATAGTTCTGGGACCAGGAATTAAGCATTAGTTGGAGTCTGATTATCTGTGGTCCTGGGGAGCTTGAAGGATTGGGGCGCACCCCATGGTCCTCCCAGCTCCTCCGGAGGCACTTTGCTTGTATCTGCAGCAAAATCAATTTTGTCATTTTCAGAAAACAGTAATTGGTGAGTTGAAAACAATAATTTTTATTTGTAAAACTCTTAGTAAATTTGAAAGTCAATTAAAGTTTTAAGTGAGAAATTCAACATTCAGAGGAATATTTGTCAGAACTTTTTAGGATTTTAGTACTGAGATGGAGCCAACAGTCCAGAGTCAGTAGCAGACAGATGGACGGACGCCAGAGCTAAGAACTGCCCAGTCTGAAACTTAAATGCCTGCAAGTCTCACGTACCACTGACCGACCTCCACCTCTTCCTTCCCTTCTCTCTTTCCCTCTCTCCCTTTCCTTCCCTTGCTCTTACCCCGCCCCCAGCCCCTGCTTTCTTTGGTTTCTTCAACTGGCAAATCTCTGCCGAAAGGTTTTCCTCAGAAAACTGGATTGACTGCAAATTCCTGGGCTGTCACGGTTGCTCTGCTCCTGTGATGTCACGGTTGCCCTGCTCCTGTGATGTCATGGCTGCTCTGCCCTGTGATGTCATGGCTGTTCTGCTCCTGTGATGTCACGGTTGCCCTGCTCCTGTGATGTCATGGCTGCTCTGCCCTGTGATGTCATGGCTGCTCTGCTCTTGTAAATGCCTGCTCAGCTCCCCTTGCCTCTTTACTCCTATGCAGCTCAGGACCCAGTCCATGAAATGGTGCCTCCAGCATTCAGGACTGAGATTTCCCACCTCTAGTAACCCGACTAAGATACTCCCTCACAGATTTGCCCACAGACCAACCCCATCTATGCAATCCTTCATGGAGAGTCCCTCCACAGGAGATTCTACATGGGTCGAGCTGACGATTAAAACTGACCATTACAAAGTCAGGCGGTGGTGGCGCACACCTTTAATCCCAACACTCAGGAGGCAGAGGCAGGCAGATCTCTGTGGGTCTGGGGCCAGCCTGGGCTACAGAGTGAGTTCCGGGACATCCAAGACTACACAGAGAAATGCTGTATCGAAAAAGAACACACACACACACAAAAAAAAAAAAGACGAAATAAAACTAACAGGGCACAACCCTTCTGTTCTGGTGGAGAAATGACCCTGTGTTCTTCTCATTAGCTCCTCCCATACTGCACTGCGGGGCCTCATCTAGACCCACTATCTGTACACCAAGATCAGTAGCTGTGTGCTAGATGGAGCAGGATTGGTGGAGCATCCTGAGAGAGAAGGAATCAAGACCCTCAGCTCGAACTCAACCATAGTGTTCTGTATGCCTCTGCCACTACACTATTACAATGAAGAGAATTCTTCCAAAGAAGCTAAACACTGCCCTACCAGCTCTTGAGAGTGGATCTAGAGACCCCTCACTAGCATAGAAGAATTCAGGGGAGCCCCAAGGAAGGTCTGTGGGAAGAAGAGCACACAACGGGGTGCCCAGCAGCCTCCTACACACTGTGTCAGGAACCTTATCAGATTTCTTGGTTAAAAGCTTTTTGTTTTCCAGCAAAAGAGATTAAAAAAAAAAAAAAAGCAACCAAGGCACACAGGGCACCTTGGCCTGATGCTCTGGTCTCGGGGAAGGAACGTCACCCCTCAGTTTTCACTTTAGTGGGGCTAAGATCTAGTTTTCTCTTCAGTGGGGTTAAGATTGAGTGTAAATAGACGCTCATGCTCCCAACCCTGCAGAACCACAGACTCTGTGTTTCTAGGGGAGCCTGTCCTTATGTGAAGAATCATAGATGTTCAGCAATCTCGCAGGCAGGACAAAGGTAGCTGTGAGATGGGGCACTACCAGGCTGGACAGGGTGTGGGGCAGGGGCCAGCCTGAGCGCTGGCATTCTGACAAGGTGAGTGCCAATGTTACATCTGTGCCTAGAAGTCCAGCGGAATCAGAGCAGAGCCCAGGCAAAGTCCACCCGGCCTCTGAGTTTCGCTTTTGCGTGTATTGTGATGGGCGGAGGTGAGTGTGCCTGTTCCGACAGGAGTCTCGTTCCAGAGAGAACCTTGAGGACTGGGCTCTGTCTCCTGATTGGCAACATTCACATCTCCCTTCACCCAACCCAAAGATGCCTTGGCTTCCTGTGTGTGGATGAGGGACACTGTGGGTGAGGGAGACAACACAACTCAAGAGCCTCCATTTCCCCCCAAAGGAGAGAGAAACAGGTGAGTGGCTTGGAGAGTCTCTAGCGAAGGAAGGACTTGGGATTTGGGAGAAGCCTGCTAAAATGAGGAAGTAAGACCTGCATTGCAGCTGGTGTCCTGTCAGGAAACAGCCACCACCGGGTTACGAAGGCTCTCACTTCCTGTTGATCTCCACTGCGCATTTTTCAGAGAGCGGTGTTCTGAGGCAGGCTCTCACTCTATAGCCCTTACTGACTCTCAACTCATGGCAATCCTCCTGCCTCAGCCTTCTGAGTGCTGGGATGATAGTGAGCCACTACACCAGGCTGAGTCCCTTTTTAATGCTTTTGTCTCTTTAGCTAGGGACTGCTTTTCATTTCAACCAGGAAACTTCCTCCAGCTCAGGTTGGCCTCAAACTGGACATCCTCCTGCCTCATCCTCTTCAGTATTGCCTCCAGGTGCATGGAATTTTGATCTCAGTACTCACAAGACGTAGAGGGAGGAGTTCAAGGCCATCCCTGGCTACACAACAAGTCAGAAGCCAGCCAGCCTGGACTGTGTGAGATGTCAGGGTGTGGAGCCTCAGGAGTAACTACAGATGTACCTCACAGCAAGAGGTCAGATGTGAGGCAGGGGGTCAGCTGTGATCAATAAGCACACAGACTAGAGACAGATGATGGTTTGACAGTGCCGGATTTGGTGTTGGTTGTTTATTAAGAAAGCATCACCATCGGACACTGCCCTCCCTTGCTTTCTGTTGCTGCAATAAACATCAAGACCAAAAACAACCTGAGGAGGAAAGGGTTAATCTTACAGTTTACCATCTACCATGAAGGGGAGTCAAGGCAGGAACTCAAGCAAGACCCTGGAGGCAGGCACTGAAGCAGAGACCATGTGACAACACTGCTTACTGGCTGGCCCCCTATGGCTTGCTCAGTTTGCTTTTTTATATCATGCAGGTCCACCTGTCCAGGGGTGGCACCACCCACAGTGGGCTGGGCCACCCTCATCAACCATTAACCAAGAAAACACCTTAAGACTTGCTCATCAGCTAATCCGAAGGAGGCAGCTCCTCCGTTGAGGGTCCCTCTTCTAGCTCAGCATTTTTCAACCCGTGGGTGGCAACTCCTTTGAGGGTCAACGAACCTTTCCCAGGGGTGGCCTAAGACCATGGGAAAACACAGATATTTACAGTATGATTCATAACTACCAAAATTACAGCTATGAAGCAGCCACTAGGAAACAATGCTATGGCCGGGGGTCACCACATGGGGAGCTGTATTGAAGGGTCACAGCATTAGGAAGGTTGAGAGTGGCTGCACTAGCTTGTGTCCAGTTGACAGGACAAGCAAACAAGCCACAGCAAGCAGTGCGGAACCTGCAGGGCATGCTGGGTGTCACAGCTGCACTCTCTCCTGTGTTTGCTCCAGGGAAGATGGTGGATTATCCAGGCTACAGTCTGCCCGGTGTGGCTGCCTCCTTGCTCTTCCTTCTGCTGACTGTGAAGCACCCAGGTAGGGTCCCTTCCTCCCTTGCTGGCATGCCCTGCAGATCTAAGATGCACGACCTAACCAGATGGTGCAGTAACTCAGGGTGGAGAGGTCCAGGGCTCACGCTGGGCTTTCCAACTCCGGCTCTGGAAAGCTCTTAGGCGCTGGTAATGGCAATGAGAGTCACCTGGAAGCGCGCTTGGCTGGGTAGTTGGAGCATGCGCAGTTTTCATCTCGTGCTTTTAACCCTGTGGGTAAGGATGACACATGTAAATCCCACCAGCAGGAGACACAAGATCTCTATTTAAGTTCTGGAGAGCATTTTGAGCAGTGTTTATTTTATTTCATCTTAAATCTGAATTAAATAAAATTATTCTTATAAACTTTTATTTAGTTTTTAATGTTACATTATGTGGGGGCGGGGCTCATGTGCATGGCACGGCTTGTGTATGGAAGTCAGAAGACAAATTGCTGGTTCTCTTCTTCCACTATGTGGACCTTGGGACTTGAACTCGGGTCTTCAGGCTAGGCTGCAAGCATCTTTCTCTGCTAAGCTTCCCAGCTCCTCCCTCTCCCTAGACAGGGTCTCACATAGCCCAGGCAGGCCTCTAACTCACAGGGTCGATAGCCAAGATGACCCTGTCTTACTGGGGCTGCAGAGGAAGAATGCGGTGTTCAAATGACACTTGAAATTCTTCAGCATAGCAACTGTTCTGACTGGTTTTTGTGTGTCAACTTGACACAAGCTAGAGTCATCAAAGGAAGGCACTTCGGTAGAGGAAATGCTTGGGTGAGGTCCAGCCATAAGGCATTCTCCCATTTAGTAACCAATGGGGGAGGACCCAGTCCATGGTGGGTGGTGCCGTCCCTGGTCTGCTGGCCCTGGGTTCTATAAGAAGGTGGGTTGAGCAAGTCATGGAGAACAAGCCAGTGAGCAGCTCCCTCCACGGCCTCCACATCAGCTCCTGCCTCCGGGTTGCTGCCCTGTTTGAGTTCCTGTCCTGACTCCCTTCAGTGATGAACAGCAATGCTGAAGTACAAGCCTAATAAACCCTTCCTCCCCAACCTGCTTTTCAGTCATGGTGTCCATCACAGCAATAGAAACCCTAAGACAGCAACATGGAAAATTATCAAACATCTCTCTGATATTCAGATGTCAAGGAAGATGACTTAAAATCTGATCAGATGACTTAAACTTTCTAGGCAAACCATGCCTCTAACCCACCTCTGTGAAACCCACCTTTTCCACTTCCTGGACTTTTGCCTTCTCTAGAAGGAAGGGAACAAACAAGTCAGTTCCCTCCCTAGGATGAGTGGCCCTGGGAGGCTGCAGGACCTGGGAGGTTGCAGGACCTGAGAGGCTACAGGACCTGGTGGCATTGTTGATTTACCTAAACTCAAAATGGCTATAGAATCAAGATAAAGCTCCCCATAGAAACATCAACTCACATATTAATTTATTTGGGAGTGAAACCGGGAGGAGCCGTCACTAGTAGTGTCTTCAAGTTGGGTGGCTCAAGAGTGAAAATCTCGGGAGAGGAGAGGTGGCTCTGTTGTTAAATGCGTGTGCTAAATGCGTGTGTTAAATGTGTGTGTTAAATGTGTGTGCTAAATGCTCCGCCAGAGGCCTGAGTTCAGCTCCCAGTACCTACGGCACATGGCTCACAGCCACTTGTAACCCCGGCTACCAGGTGTCTGATGCTCTCATCTGGTCTGCAGACACATGTGTGCACCCACACAAAGGTGCACAATTAAAAATAAAATACTTTTTAAAAGTCCCAGGTCTCAAAGGCTCCTTAGCCATGGAATTGCCTCCAAATCACAGGGCTGGTGATGCATTCAGGCTGAGATTTTTAAACTTTAGGATACATACACTTTTTTCTACCAGAAAATGTACAAATGTCCATGTTGGATTCACTGAAACATTGGCATTAAATCCCTCTTGGCTCCTGGTACCAAATCCCGGCACCTTGGCTACTCAAAGCAAGCACCCCCGCCCTCTAGCTTGTTTTCCTTTTCACTGTCCTGTAGATGACTTCAGAGTAGTCGGGCCTGCCCTTCCTATCCTCGCCAAAGTCGGGGAAGATGCCCTGCTAACATGCCAGCTCCTCCCCAAGAGGACAGCGGCTGCGCACATGGAGGTGAGGTGGTACCGCTCTGATCCCGACACGCCTGTGATCGTGCACCGGGATGGAGCCGAGGTGGCAGGGCTACAGATGGAGGAATACAGAGGCAGGGCAGAGTGGACTGAGGACAGCACTCACGAGGGAAGCGTGGCCCTGAAGATCCACCAGATCCAGCCAGGTGACGATGGGCAATACTGGTGCCGCTTCCAGGACGGGGACTACTGGAAGGAGGCAAGCGTGCTGCTCCGAGTGGCGGGTGAGTATCTGCACAGGGGTCCCGGGGCACAATGAGGGTAACCACTCACCTTACTGAAAAATCTCCTTTCAAACACACACACACACACACACACACAATTTTTTTCTTACTCATTTTTAAAAAAGAATTATGTGTTTTTACTTTGTGTGTGTGTTTGGGTGTTTGCCTGTGTGTGTCTGTGCACTCTGTGTGTGCTCAGTGCCCATGGAGGCCAGAAGAGGGTCAGATATCCCGGAACTGGAGTTAGAGGTGATTGTGAGGCCCGATGTGGGTGCTGGGAATCAAACCCAGGTCCTCCAGAAGAGCAGTCGGTGCTCTAAACCACTGGACCATCTCCCCAGACCCTCTTCTGCATTTTTATTCTTTGAGAACTTCATACAGTGTATTTTGATCATCTTCTTCCCCTCCCCAGCTCCTCCCAGATTCTACCCCCTTTTTTCCCTGTACACCTATGTCTTCTCCTCTCCCTCCCCTCATCCAGTACAGTATGTGCTGTCCATATACTCGGATGTGTGGCCATCTGCAGAGCTTGGTCAGCCTCCCAGGAGCTGCGCCCCTTAAGGAAAACTGGTCCTCCTCCCAGTAGCTATCAGTGGCCAATAACTTCTCGCTAGTGGTGGGATTCATGCCCACTCCCCCTCTATGCTGGGATTCTGTCTGGCTTGAGCTTACACAGATCTTGTCCACACTGTCATAACCATTTCACATGCTGAAGGGGAAGTCAGGCAAACCCGGTGGCTTCGCCAGGGGAAGGATTCTCTGGGGACATTGGCCTTTCTGGCCAGTGCAACTTCTTTCCTTGCTACTACGATTTTTTAAAAATCCATTAGCAGTCGGGCAGTGGTGACGCACACCTTTAATCCCAGCCCTCGGGAGGCAGAGGCAGGCAGATCTCTGTGAGTTCGAGGCCAGCCTGGTCTACAGAGCGAATTCCAGGACAGGCACCAAAGCTACAGAGAAACCTTTCTTGAAAAAATAAATCCATTAGCATGTATTCCTTGTGCAAAGTGATGGATCTCACGACATTTTCATTCAAGTTTATCATGGATTTGATCATATTTGCCCATTGCCTTCTCCTGTCTCCCTCTCCCATCCCATAATCTCCTTCTGCTTAATATGATGGCCTCCAGGTCCATCCACTTCCCAGGACTAACTTAGTTCAATCCTTTTGGGGTGAATAAACAGCACTGTGGGAACCGGAACGATGGCTCAGCAGTTAGGAGCATTTGCTGCTCTTCCAGAGGACCCAGGTTTGATTCCCAGCACCCACACAGCAGTTCAGAACCTCCTGTAACTCCAGTTCCAGGGCATCCAATGCCTTCTCTGGGCCCCACACGCACCAGACACACACGTGATGCACAGATGCACATGCAGGCAAAATACCCATGCACATAAAATAAAAGTTAACAAAACACCATTGTACACTCACCTCCCATTTTCTCTGTCCACTCATCTGTGGATGGACATCCAGGCTGGTCTTACAACTTGGGCTTTGAGAAGGGTTCTGCAGTGAGTGAGGACAGCCTTAAATTCCTTTGGGTGTTTTCCCAGAAGAAGGACAAAGAAGTTACACATCAGGCAGGTCTGCCTTCAGTTCTTTTGAGAAACTGCCACACTTACCTTTTTTCCCTGACACTCATGGCTGCAATTGTTCCCAATACTGTGTTCAATTGATTCAAAATGGATGTGAGAATCTGTGTATTTCTGAGATGCGACTGGAGCTGGTCACTGATTCATGTCACACTCAGGACATTTAGAGTTAAGTCAGGAGTTTTCTCTGGGTGAAAGGAAAGGCTTATTCATTTATTCGCTCAGCCAGAGACGTGAACAGTTCTGATGTTAAAGAAGGCACTTCATGATTTATACAAATTAGTTAGATTTCCCCCACTGAAAAAATATGTTAAGGTACAGTAATTTCTCGTGCATTTTACTACATGCCAAAATTGCGGCTGCCCACAGAAGAAATGAAAATAACCCATGAACGTGATGTCTGAGTTTAATAATAAATATCTCATTTAAATTAGAGTCCAGATATCAGCCAAAAATGGCAGACAAGGCACCTAGTACAGAGACCAGTGAGAAAGGAAATAGAAACGCTAGGGGCACAGAAGTTGTTGTAAATAAATCACACCACATCTTCGCAGCACCACGAATCTGTCATGTTTGTCTCCACTCCCTTTTCACCATCTGAGTCTGAAGAAAAGTGTGCTCAGTTTAAAGACACAGACTGGGGAACAAATAAAAAAAAACAGAACTCAGCTGAGTGCGAAGAAACCCTGGTAACGCTGTCTGCTTCTGGGTCCTGGGCTCCCACCTCCTCCCAGTGAAGGACTCTGGATCTTGGTGCCCTCTTTGGGCTCTAGACTTAAAAGATGTTCTCTCTCTCTCTCTCTCTCTCTCTCTCTCTCTCTCTCTCTCTCCAGCCCTAGGATCTTCTCCAGACATCCACGTGGAGGGACCTGGAGAAGGAGGGATCCAGCTCGTATGCACATCCCAGGGCTGGTTCCCGGAGCCTGAGGTCTATTGGGAGGGCACCTGGGGAGAAGAGTTGTTGAGTTTCTCTAAGAATCACGTGCTGGGTGAAGATGGGCTGTTCTATGTGGAAGACACACTAGTGGTCAGGAATGATACTTCAGAGACCTATTCCTGCTTCATCTACAACCGTGGCCTCGAAGAGGCCAAGGAGGCCACCATCGTCCTGCCAGGTCAGTGCTCTGCCTGGGCACCATGAAGGGTTGGGGGAGGGGGGCTGCTCAGCAGTAACACATATTTTTCTTTAATGGTAGTTAAATAATATGTTTAAAATCATAAACATTTACATAAAAAGCATACTGTGCATTTTGATTAGGTGGCAGTCCATAGGATCTCAGTCGTTTTCAAGTGCTGTGTTTACTTCAGTGCTGATTTTCCCTCCCAGGTGTTCAATACATTGGAAATATAATTAGAACAGTTCTCCGACTGGAAATATAATAAAAATATTCCTCCAACTGACACATTTTCCTGTGCTATACCAGTTCCCCCCCAGGAACCAATCACGTCCTTAGTCAGAATGAGATGGTTTCTCTAACCGCTTCTTAATTAGAGTCTTGTCAATCAACAGTAACAAGAACAATCACACACACAATACGATAGTGGTGAGGTTTGTTGCCTATGTTGTTAGGAGTTAGAGCTGGGATAGAGAGAAGCACTGAATGACTTTGGGAGGCCAGAAAAATCCTCATGCCCGACGATAAAGATCTATTTAGCATCCAATATCATCTATTACCTGCCTATCTTATCTACCTGTCTAATCAGTCAATCATCTTCCTAGCATATATCCATCTACCAACCATTTATCAATCATCCATCATTTATCTATCATTCATATATCTACTCCACCACCTAGCTACCACATGCCTATCTGCCAATCGCCATCATCTATCAATCCATCATTGACCTATCATCCATCTATAATATCATCTGGAGTGGCATTTCACTTGTATTTTATTAAATAAAGCTTGCCTGGGGATCAGGAAAGAAAATCAGCCACACTGGCCAGCCTTGCAGACCAGCCAACAATGACACGCACCTTTAATCCCAGTAGCCACACTAGTTGCCATAGAAACCGGGTGGTGCATGACTTTAATCCCCATGGTGCACATCTTTAATCCAAGCCCTAGAGAGGATTATGAAATGGGAGGGGACAGCTCTCAGTCTCAGTCTCATTCTGAGATTCCTGGAGGCAGGGTCACCATTTTCAGACTGAGGTCGAGGTAAGAGCCAGTGACTGGCTGATTGGCTTCTTGGATCTTCAGGTTGAACCCCAATTTCAGTCTCTGAGTTTTTATTAATTGTGCATCAATCATCATCTATCATTCACCTGTCTTTCTAAATATCTACCATCTACCTGTCTTTCATCTATGTAGCTACCTGTCTATCTATCTGCCTGCCTGCCTGCCTGTTCTCTATCTGAAATAGGCTTTTGTTTTTCTTTTGAGACAAGAGTCTCACTCTGCAGTCCAGGCTGGCCTCAAACCCACAGCAATCCTCTTGGCTGAGCCTCCCAAGGGCTGTTACTATGTTACTATAGGGTGAGCTGATGTGCCCAGTTAGACATCGCTATTATGTGACAAGTATTGTTTTTAAATGCCTTTAATTGAATGGAGACTCTTAGGACTCTCTGGATATATTGTGATGTAAGAAGATGCATTAAAAAGTTAAAAGTAAATGTTGTGTTGATGCTAAATTAGTGCCATACAGTCCCAGTTTGGAATTCTAAGTGATACTTGTTTGTGGTCATCTATTTCATACTTAGTAACCCTTTATAAAAACAGTATGTATTTTTTACCAGCACTTAATATCATTGATGGTGATAGAATTGATAGCTTTTTGTTGTGAAAAAAGTAAAATCAGTGTCATCAGATGATTTGTGGGGAAGAATTATTTTTCTTGCTTTTCATATTTTTAAGTAAATTGAGTTCTTAAATAAAACATAAAGCTTACCTTTATTTCTGAAGATAGTTTCTTTCTTTTCCTTTAGACAAAATTCCTTAAAATGTTTTTCTTCTTCCTTCTCCAGAGAAACTCCAGACAGAGCTGGGTGAGTGAGACCCTCGTGCACACCCCTCCCTGGAGGAGGGCAGGCAGGACATGGAAAGCGGCCAGGACACTCCAGATCCCCACAAGAAAGGGAGGCTGGGCTCTCCCCGGTGCTGGTTAAGTTCGCATGAGAAGGGAATGGTAGGCCCAGACCTCTGCAGCCTCCTTCAGATCCTGGCATAGGAAAGGGCTTCTTCAATTTCTGTTACCACACCCACCTGGCGCTC
Organism: Ondatra zibethicus; assembly: GCA_004026605.1. Classification (NCBI taxonomy): domain Eukaryota; kingdom Metazoa; phylum Chordata; class Mammalia; order Rodentia; family Cricetidae; genus Ondatra; species Ondatra zibethicus. The sequence goes on from PVIU01001651.1 coordinate 138,827, forward strand.
ACTTTTAGCCCTGGTGGTTTGGGCTCCAGCACCCTCACCCCTCCGAATCTCTGCTCACACTGCATGGTCAGCAAAAAAACCTTTGTTTAATCGCACAACAGTCTTAGGATTTGAGTAGCAGTAGACACATTTTATAGTTTAAAACTCTGAGGCATGAACTGACTCGGTGCATAAAGTCAGCCAGATTGGCAGGGATGGAGTGTGATGGAGAGTGTTCATTTTATGCTGAGTGCTTTGGCGGTAAAATCGTTCCCTTTTTGGCGCGCAGCCTAAGCTTTAACTAGTGTTGTCTTCAGGCTAGCCAGGCTCTTCCTTACGCAAGGACCCCCGGCATCCTGAGCCTCAGACCTCCCGTGGGGCGCTTGCAGGTTCTGAACCTCACAGGAGGTATCCGTGTTGGTGAAGTTAGTTCTCCGTGTTGGTTCATTCAACAGCTTCCTCAAGGGTGATTGGACCTTCCCAGCCCATCCTTGTCCGAGTCGGAGAGAACATAGAAATAACGTGTCACCTGTCACCTGAAGCTGACGCTCAGAGCATGGAGGTGAGGTGGGTCCGGTCCCACTACTACCCCGCAGTCCACGTGTATGTGGGCGGGGCCCACTCGGCGGGAGAGCAGATGGCGGAATACAGAGGGAGGACTGTAGTGATGGGTGATGCGGTGCACGAGGGAAAGCTGACCCTGCGGATACACGATGCCCGAACTTCAGATGACGGGAAATACCGGTGCCTTTTCGGAAAAGACGGTGTCTACCAGGAGGCGCGTGTGGATGTGCAGGTGGTGGGTAAGGATTCCAGGCAGATCTTGGGCTTCTTCAGCTTAACACTGTGACATATGCTAGTTACTGGGAGATATTTCTGGCCCCCCAAATATTCACCATGCTCATTCATTTTCAAGTTTATATTGCACTTTCAATGCAGTCACCACCATAGATATTGCAAGATCACAACTTCAGGCACGCTGATTTAAAGTTTTTAAATCAATATTCTTTACTACTTCAAACCACATATTTTGATCATATTCACCCCCAACTCCTTCCACCTAACTCCTCCAAGATCCACCCTCCCTTCTCCCCCCCCCACTTCCTATCCTCTTTTTTTTTTATAATAACCCATCATCTCCAGTTTATGCTGTCTGTATACTCATGGGCGTGGAGCCATCCCCTGGGGCATGGTCAGCCTACCAGGAGCCATAGCCACAAAGGGAACTGACCCGCCCCTCCCCTGAAGCCATCCACTGTCCACAGCTCCTCAGCTAGGGGTTGGGCTTGTGATCCCCTCCCTCTTCCCTGCTGGAATGTTGATTGCTTGATCTTGTGCTGGTCTTGTGTAGGCAAGGGCAGCTGCCAAGAGTCCCTGCCTGAGTACAGAGTTCCTGTCATGTTCAGACAGTTTCAGCACATTGCCCACCCCAAACCTCCGACTCATATGACCTTTCTCTCTCACCCTTCCATGATGGTCGCTTAGCCATGGGTGGCAGGGGCGGGATACAGAGGTCCCGGTTGTGGCTGACCACCCCACTGACACTCCTTCTCAGCATTTGACAGTTGTGAGCTTCTGTCTTAATGACCACTCATTGCCCAAAGAAACTTCTCTGAGGTCTGAGAGCAATGCTAATAATCTATGAGTACAGAGATAAAGAATTTGGAAGACAGTCTGACACTACATCCATTTAGCAAAATGACAACAAGCTTCACCACCATGAGTTCTTGGCTATACTGGCAGTACAGGGCATTTCCTGTGGTTTAAATTTTTAAGTATAGAACAATCAGGAAAGCAGGACTCTCAAGCACCTCCATAAAGCAGCCATAGGTTCCAGGAAATCTGAGAATATTCCCCATAATTTTATGCAAGGCTCATTATTTCAGTACTACTGAGATTCTGGGAACTATGCAATTTTCAGCAAGTGCAGCATTTGAGGACTCAGCTACATCTACCACCTGCACAGAATTTACAAAAACTGATAGTCTTGGTGTGCTCATAGGACGGCAGACAAAAATCACCCCAGAACCAGCTCTCTAAAGCCAGCAAATGCCATCGAGGACATAGGCTCAAATCCTAGCTACCCTTCATATTTCTCTCTCCGAATCCCAGTCTAAACGAATGAGCAGGGGCGTGGAATGCCGGGAGGACTTATACATGGCTTCCCGTCTCTGCTCTGAGAAACGTCTCAGAACAAGTTTCTTCCATGCCGTCCATGTGCCTCATCAAAGCCACTCTGTTGTCAGCGCAAGGAGGAAAGAGATGGGAGGGAGTCCAGGTTACAAAAGTACATATATTGGAAATTTTTATCTTCTTACTTCCTAAATCATTCCTCCCAGAAGACTTTGGAATGGAAAATAGAAAAACAGAACAAGAAACCTTGTAGCGAGTCCCAGCTCCCAGAGGGGCCGTTGGCCCGAGCTCTGCTATTCACCCCAAACCGCTCTCACCTCCCCCTCCCTCCGGGAATTTGCTGATCTTGGCCTCCCTGGTCTCTGTCCCCAGCGGTGGGCTCCACCCCGCGGATCACCCAGGAGGTCCTGAAGGATGGAGGCTTGCAGCTCAGATGTACGTCTGATGGGTGGTTCCCACGGCCCCAGGTGCAGTGGAGGGACAGAGGCGGAAGGGCCGTACCGTCGTTTTCTGAGGCCGTTCATCAAGGGAGCCAGGGGCTGTTCCAGGTGGAGACGCTCCTGCTGGTCACAAACGGCTCAGTGGTGAATATGACCTGCTCCATCAGCCTCCCTTGGGGCGAGGAGAAAGCTGCATGGTTTTCTCTCTCAGGTTGGTGTCTGCATGCCATCCTCTGGCGTGGGAACTAAGTGTCAATGACTGAGACAGACCCATAGGGCTGTGTGGTTTTGTTTGAGGGAAGGATTGGTGTGCGCAGGCTGGCCTGGGACTTCTGCCTCCTGCCCCCACACCACAAGTGTACGCCCCCCACTCAGCCTGCTGCTGCTGCCCCTCCTTCTCTTCCTCCTCTTCCTCCTCCAGTTTTCTTCCTTTTGTCTTCTTTTTCTCCTATTTTTTTCTTCTTTCTTGTAGGGTAGATTTTTAACAGATCTTTTAAAAATAAATCTATGTCATTTGCAAAGTTTGTCCTCAGGTCACCCAAGAACAATCCTCTTTACGGTGTATCACAATAGTTCCGCCACTGATTCTGCGATATAGAGATGTACCTGGAAAAAAGAGAAGGAAAATGGGGGGGGAGGGGCACCAGAGCTAAGTTTGCCTGCTTCTCTCGGCTTCTGTGAGACAGAAGAGACCCAGTCCTCAGGCTGCACCTGTGAAAGAGCCATCTTCATATTTTTCTAGTCTCATGACTTACTGGGGTTTGCATTTCAGACTCCAAGATCGCTTTGTTATGGATGGCCCTGCCTGTTCTGGTGCTGCCTCTTGCAATGGCTATTGACCTGTTGAAGGTGAAGCACCGCCGGAAAGGTAAGTGGGTCACTAGGGCTGGGCAGGTACTAACGGATGAGTAGCAAGAGTCCTTGGTGTACGTTCATGTCATCAAGGCTCAGTGATGCTTGGAGCTCACAGATATAACAGCAATGGGGTTAAAACACAAGGACTCCGGGGCTATAGAGATGACTCAGTCAAATTTGGGGCTCCCTTGGATCTGGATTTGCATACCTGCTCTGGTAGTTGGATCTGGATTTGCATACCTGCTCTGGTAATTGGATCTGGATTTGCATACCTGCTCTGGTAGTTGGATCTGGATTTGCATACCTGCTCTGGTAGTTGGATCTGGATTTGCATACCTGCTCTGGTAATTGGATCTGGATTTGCATACCTGCTCTGGTAGTTGGGATCTTGGTGACTTCACTCTTTCAATCATATCTGACCTCATTGTGACGATGATGTCATCCTCAGCACAGAGGGAGAGAAAAGGAACCAGAAAGAGGTCAGGAAAGAGCTAGAGAGATGGCTTGGAAGTTAGAAAGAGCACTGGCTGCTCTTGCAGAGGACCTGAGATCAGTTCCCAGCACCCACACGGTAGCTCACAACCATCTGTAACTCCAGTTCCAAGGCAATGATGCCTTCTTTTGGCTTCTGCAGGCACCAGGCGTGCCGTGGTTCACAGACATACATGCAGGCAAAACATTCATAGACATAAAATAATAAAAAAAAAATAAATTTTAAAAAGAAATTGGAAGAGGAGACAAAGAATGGCAGTGGGAAAGAAGAAAGACAGCAAAGTCTAGTTTCATATGTGTAAGAAACACCACAATGGAGCCCATCACTGGGCGCTAACCACTCGGGGCTAGAGAGGCGCCTCGGGGCTTTAGAGCACCAGCTGCTCTTGCAGAGGACCCAGCAGCTACGTGGCAGCTCACAGCTGTCTATAATTCCAGTTCTAGTAGACTTGTTCAGCCACAGGCTTCTTGTACTGCCTTGCCAATACCCAACCATTGGTCGGCCCCCAAGTGCCATCCTGTGTCCCTGCACGCCCAGGCCTTAGACCATGTCCTCACACCCCAGACCATGAGTGCGGTGGCTAACAATGTCTCCACTGCTGGTGTAGAGCATTTGGTCTTATTTAGCTGTGTTTGATGGAGGGCTCCTCTCACCGAAAAATGAACAGGAGGAGATTAAGGCACAGCATTGACAATAACGGCAGGAGGCCAGTGGCGGTGTTAGACGGGGGAGGGGACACCTAGCTGATACAATGACTTCCTTTGCGCTGAAAAGGAAGAACACCTGTAAGACCTCAAGTGCACAGCATGGGCTGGATGGCCCCTTCCACCATAAGGCAGAGAGAGGAGGGCTCCCTAAGCTCTCCCTACTGTTTCTATAGCAGCAAAGCCAAACTTGTTTTTCAGGGCAGAAGGCTCACATTTATTTCTAGTTTACATCATTATTCATAGTTGTGACTTGCCTCTTCTATTACCTAGATCCACAAACATGGCTTAATTAAAAATTATGTGGTTGTTTATCCACACCCCGTCATTTTTCTCTATGCTGAATCCTACTGTGTAATTTTCTTTTTTTTATTTCTTTTTTATTGTATTTCTTTTTTATTGATTTTTATTGAGCTATACATTTTTCTCTGCTCCCTTCCATGCTTCTCCCCTCTCCTTCAACCCTCTCCCAAGGTCTCCAGCTGCTGTGTAATTTTCTGTAAGGCTTCTGGGCTCCATAGTTTGTCAGTATTCATCTCAGTTCTGCACACAGCGGGAAGCCCTTGGACAGCGCTCTGTCTGCTCCACTGTTTCCTCTCGTTTCTCTGTCCTCACCGGTGGCATTCTGTAATCTCCTCCTCTCCTGTGTTTCCTTCCAGACCAGAAACACCACAGCGACCAGCAACATCTCAAGAATGACAGAGGCCACACAAGGACTTCCCTCTGACAAGAGGCTCTGAAAAAAAAAGCACCCTGGGGGGTGGGGAGGAAGCACCATGCGAGCCTGGTGCGCCCCACTTTCTGAATACCCCATCTTTCCCTTCAACGAGCTTCACCTGCTGTCGTCCAAAGGGTTCTTCAAGGAGCAGGACCCATTCCTGTTGCGCACAGTGAGGGACGCCTCTCCCGGAGTCAGCCCATCACCATCTTGGCGTCCCACAGTGATGGCACCCCTCCCTTTGTGTCCTTCTGCTGTCCCTCAGGCTGGGGACCACCCCTCACCTGCACACAGCAGTTTTATGCCATCACCTTCTGGACCCATCATGAGGATATAAGAAGGGGACCTAGATCTGGAGAGAAATGCCACTCATCGGAGACCAGGGTGGTTTTTCTAGAAATGTCCGATCCAGAAGCTCCAAAGGGACAAAGCCCTTCACCTGCAGGTGGGAGGAGAGGGTTTCTTTTCTTTTTCCACGAGATAAAGGACCTGACTGTGAGTCACAGTCACAGAAGACCCGGCACCTACACTACAGATCAGCGCAAGAGCTGGAGAAGTAGCTCAGCGGTTAAGAGCACTGACTGTTCTTGCAGAGGACCTGAGTTTGATTCCCAGCACCCATATGGCGGCTCACAACTGTCTATAACTCCAGTTCTAGGGGATCTGAAGGCAGCAAGCACACACCTGATGCACAGACACATATGCAGGCAAAACATGTATACAAATAAAATGAAAACTAATTTTTAAAAAAATAAAATATTAGACTAAAGCCTGCCATGTGGTCTCTATCCAAGTGTGTCTGCAGCTGGGTCATGGAAGGGCAACAGAAAGGACTCAGGAAAAAAATGCTAATATTTAAATTCCTCATAAGGTATTTTATATCTATCTATGCCATGTATTGGTGTACCAGGGAACATGGTATTTCCCTGCCTAAAACAGGGTTTCCTATAGCAACTTCTTCAACAATCTGTCTTAGTCACTGTTATATTGCTGTGAAGAGACGCCATGACCAAGGCAACTTCCAAAAGAAAGCCTTTCATCTGGGGCTCATGGTTCCAGAGGGTGAGCCCATGACCATCATGGCTGGAGGGAGCATGCCGGTAGACAGGCAGGCATGGCTCTGGAGCAGTATCTCGGAGCTTCCCTCTGATCCACAAGGATGATGCAAAGAAAGCTAGCTAGGAGCGGCACGCACTTTTGACTCCTCAAGGCCCAGCCACACCAAGGCCACACCTCCTCCCACAAGGCCACGCCTCCTAATCCTCCTAAACAGTTCCACCAGTTGGGGACTAAGCACTCAAGCATATGGGCTATGGCATTTTCATTCAAAACACCACACCCTCTTTGTAATTCTCCAGATTTGCTTTTCCAGTCCCCTAGTGGAGATTACGTGAACAATAAAAGCAGCTGTGTGGATCCACAAGGAGTCCTGGTGGCTTTCATTGTTTATCCTCAATCCGTTCCTTTTCTCTTCCTGTCACACCTCATCTCCTTGTCCTTACAAGTAGAGTCTGCTAGTGGACCCATGTAACCAGCACCTGCTGTGGGACAATGCTCTTATACACTGTAAAGATTTGTCACTTGTATTGGTTTAATAAAATGCTGATTGGCCAGTAGCTAGATGTATAGATGGGGCCGGCAGACTAGGAGAATTCTGGGAAGAGGAAAGGCAGAGACGCGGTCACAAGTCAGCCACAGAGAAAGATGAGATGCCTTACTGAGAAAGGGTACCAAGCCACGCAGCTAAACATAGATAAGAATTATGGGCTAATTTAGGTTATAAGAGCTAGCTAGTAAAAAGTCTGAGCAACAGGACAGACAGTTTATAATTAATATAAGCCTTTGTGTGCTTATTTGGGACTGAACAGCTGGCTGCAGGACCAGGTGAGACAGAAACTTCCATCGACAAGCACCCACATAAAAACAGCAATGCCAGGATGCAGGAAGGACCCAGCATCCCCCAGATAACAGACATGCTGATTTTAAGAGCCTATGAGTTTGTCTTTAAATCTCATATAAGCTCTCCTAGGGTCGCTCCCCCAGTTCTTGGATGGAGGAACTATCATGAAAATTTGCTGCCTCATTTTTTAGATAAAAATTATAATCCATCCAGTAATATTTGCCACCATGCCATGTACAGTTAAGGAGGACAAAGTTCTGGACAACAGCAAACCCTCTGTGGCACAATCTGCCTTCCCAGAGTTGCCCAAGAAGCACTGCAACACACTCTTAGGAATATGGAAATGAATACGCGCTTGAACTTGGTCCTAAGTGAAGTGGAACAGATCCAAGCCGAAGAAGCAAAAACCAGCTCTAAGTAGACTTCGGCCTCCTGGAAGGACACAGCCATGGGAGTCCAAAGTAGAAGCAAGAACGCATGCATGGCCATAGAAAAGAACAAGAAAGGATGCCCAGAGAGCAGATGGAAGATAAGCGTGAATATGTAATTAACCAACCAGGCTAAGTGAGCAGACGATAAGCCATTATACAACCAACCGCTTCTAAAGGTCAGACTTGGCCATATACTCTGCGCTCAGTCACCTGATAAAGATAATGGCGAGTGCTGTGATAATAAAGAGGAGTTCTGAGATTGTCGGGGACCTCTGAACTCTTCCTGAGATGGTCACTCCTTCACCACTGGACGGACTTGATGTCTTCCTATTAAATATGCAATAAAGAAGATAGATAAATAGCACGGAGGAGGGGGTGGGCGCAAAGTCCCACCCCTAGCCAAGGATCTAGGGGCACTTGATAGCTGCCGGGAGAAGGAGAATCAGTGCTCTTTAATAGTGTGATCCTTGGTTTATTGACCACACTACCGGGCAGGCCCACTCCCCAGTGTAGTTGGGTCTGGGAGAAAGAGAGAAAGAGAACATGATGAGTAAGGAGATCTAGGAGGAGTAGGGGAAGGGGAGTGGATATGATCAAGATGCATCTTATGAAATTCTCATAGATTAATAAAAACATTGTTTTTAAAAGGAAGATGACTTTGCCTTATAAATTATATATTTCTCTTTGATTTATATATGTTCTAGGCATACTTAGACCTTGAAGGCCCTGCAAATACATTTGGCTATTATGTATTTTTCCTTTAAAACAATTTTCTGTTCTTTTCCATACTTAAAATATTTGCAAAAAAAATTAAAAGAAGTATTTTTGCTAACCTATGCCATCAGTATTCCTGTACTTCAAAATGGTTCTCTCATGCCCTTTTCATTTAAAAAATTCAGTGAAGGACTGGGTGTGATGGTGCAGATCTTCAATCAGGCAGATCTCTATGAGTTCAAGACCAGCTTGATCTATATAGCAAGTTCTAGGACATAGGGAGGCCCTGTCTCATAAAAACAAAATTTTTCAGTAAAGCTTAATGGGGAAAAAAAGGCAGCATCAGTTGAAGATGAGGCCAGCCTCAAGTGAGAGGGATAGTCAGTTTGTCTTTGGAGCGAGGAATTGAAATAAAGTACCTCATTTTAAAATCGATTTTTAAAAACTGGTATGGACCAGGCAGTGATGGCCCATGCCTTTAACCCCAGCCCTCGGGAGGCTGAGGCAGGGGCATCTCTGAGTTTGAGGTCAGCCTGGTCTGTTCCAGAACAGCCAGGACTACACAGAGAAATCCTGACTCAAAACAAAACGGAAAACGAGTTCAAAAAAACAAACTTAAACCCTGGTTCAGTTTCAAAGTACAGCATAAAGAATGCCTCAGTTTATCAAGACCATTTAGTCAAATTCAGCATCCAAGATACTGGCCATCTCCAAACATAGCTATCTCTTTTTCACTAACATATGCTGATTGTTTCTTGTTGTTGTTTATTCATTTGTTTTGTGTTTTGTTTCGTTTTTCTGCCTTGACAAAAGTTAAGGTCATTTGGGAAAAGGGAACCTCAGCTGAGAAAAAAACACCTCCATCAGATTGTCCTGCAGTTGAAGGGTCCGGAGATATAGGAATATAAAATTATAAACTTAGAAAAATGAGAACTGACTGTCAGCAGCCAAGGGTTAACTTTGAATGATAACCCTCAAGCTTCTTACGGCCCACAATTGCCATGGGCAAAGGTTAACCTTTAATAAGTTGCTCCAGCATGACTTTCGGTTTCACATTGTTTCCAAACCTCTGCTACAGGGAAACCGGTTGTGCTAGAAAGAGCTGTAAAGTTCCTTGTAAACACCATGAGCTATGTCAATAAAGTTGCAGGACTTTTATAAACACCATTGAGCCGAAACCTTGTAAGTTAACATTGTAAAATGCAATTTGTTTCTAAACTAACCTCAAAATTGTAAAAATTCCATTGTCCGTACCTAATGCTTACTTCTTGCTATAAAAGGGGGCCCAAAACACACCCCCAATGCCACAATTTCAGAAGCTCGAACTCTGGCTGTGGTCTCAGCTAGCTGATAAACTTTTTGTGCCCCGTGGTAATTCTCCCACCCCCCAATAAAGTTTGCTTCTGGTTTCATAGACTTCGGTGGTCTGCCTCCAGACCGAACAGCAGTCAGTCTGCGGGGTATTTTCTTGCTTAATGATTGACATAGGAGAGCCCAGCCCGTTGTGGGTGGCGCCATCCCTGGGCAGGTAGTCCTGAGTTGTCTAAAAAAGCAGACTGAGCAAGCCATGGGGAGTAAGCCAAGAAGCAACTATTTCTCCCATCCCTTTGTGGCCCCAGCTTCAGTTCCTACCTCCAAGTTCCTGTCTTGAGTTTCTATTCTGACTTTCTGTGATCAGCAGGGTTAAATAACCCCATGTCCGCAAAATGCAACAGGACGCTTACCTCTCCTCTAAAACTTTCTTCATGGTCAGCTAACCCCATCACCTTTAGCTGACGGTGGCATCCTCAAAGTCATCGCCTTTTCTGAAGATACACTTGCGCGGCTGCTTGCTGTCCCCCAGGAGTATAATCTTTCAGTATCGCCCTCCTCCCTTTGAAGTTTACTGGCTGTCCATCCCATCCAGATACACCCACACAGCCTCTGAGAAACAGGATTGATACCATCCCAGCTCCATCCTTGACACCCATGATGGGGCGCACAGGAGGAGAGCATGCTTGTGTGCACCCACCATGACAATATGACCCGAGAGGACCATCACTGCTAAGGAATCTATGGGATAAAACCAGAGTGGAAATGTGTCAGGACAACGTGCCTGAAACCTCAGAGTACAGCATCATCATTGCTCAGGGACCTAGGACAGGCTGATACTCCATGGGGTTTTACCACAGAAAGGCTAGTCTCACATAAAGCAAACAATTTCTTGATTGCAATGGTGATGTACTCTTGGCAGAGGGGTGTGAGAAGAGGGCTGGGAAATCGTGAAAACACATTCCTTATAAAGTTCTATTTACCCTGATGTACACAACCCAATAAATCATTACACTAGGTGAGGATTTAGAATTAACCAAGGCGTGTTTGCAAACTTGCCTTGTGTCTTAATCCTTCTAAGCAGAAATTAGAGGAACCAGGTCTAGAAATGCAGTAGGTTTTCTCTGGAGCCCCACGTAAAGCAGAAGCAGGGTGGAGAAGAGGTCCCTCAGCAGAGAGAAGTACAGGGAATTCACCATCATTCCTAGTGTGGTCCAGAGGGAGGTCCTGCAAACACTGGGAGCGATGGCATGGAGACTGTCGAGGTTTAAGGGGTGTGGCTGAGGGGTTCATGGTGGTGCTAAGAAATGGTCTCCTGGGCTGTCAGACAACCGGGGTGTCTTTCCCAAAGAAATGCCAGGGACACCTTTGTCATTCACACAAAGACCTTTTCCAGAGACAGCCCTGAACAGGCCCATGGTCTCGCTCATCCCTCCATGGGGAGAACATGTTATCCATAGACTAAAGGGAGGGAAGACAAGAGGCAAACAGAGAGAAATGGCAATTTCAAGCTTGGCTCAATCGCCTTGCATTTTCTCCCACACTTTCCTGTTTGACAAAGGATTCTGTTTGTCCTCTATCCATCCCCAGAATCCACACTGTGTTCCTCTCTCACCTCCTGCCCATCATCTAGGAGAGGCTCGCATTGTCTAAGTTCCTAGAGAGATGAAGGCTTTTTGGAACCGCTCACTACCTCAGAGAGGGAGCCAGACAGGGTAATCCTGCCCTGCCTCCCAGCTCGCCTTCTCCTGGATATGTGCAGGGCTCTCTGTAAAGTCTTGCTCGAGATGCTTCAGGAATTTGAGGGTCTGGGAGGAAGCCTTAGGTGGGCATTTAAGGGGTTCAGAGAACTAGAGGCAAGACGGTTCCTCCCAGGAAACTTTGGGAGTTTCAAAACCAAAGGTAAAATAAGATTAGAAAAGAGAACTTCAACACAGACATAGAGCAGAAATAATCACATGGCTATGAGGTGCAGCCAAGAGCTGGAACAACCAAATTCTTTCTAAACCATACGTGTTCCAGCTAGTGACGTGTCTCAGAATCCCAGAACCTGATGGTTGAGCTAATCTGATATTATTGCTTATGCTTAAGATTTTGGGGTGATCTATAAAACTGCTTGGATGCCTCTATTTCCTCATCTGACAGTGGGCTGAATGGTAATCCTTATCCTCAGATTTTTGAAATTATCTAAATTAATCTATGGGAAGCAAGGGTGTCTATGACACACCCATTTAGGCAAGTGCTGGCAAGTTCTAGCATACTGTCTGCTCAACACACGTGAATTCATCTGATGCTTTGATACATTGTTATCCTGGTCAGTTCTCTCACTCATTAAAAAAAAGAAGTGAAAAGATGTGAATATGTTTCAACTTTGTGATTCTCATTCACCCAAATTTCCTCCATGGACATTGATGAAATCCGCCTCGTCCAGCTGGAGTTACACATCATGAGCAGCTGGGCCCTTCCATCTCACTGCCATGTCGTGAGCAAGGAGAGAAAAGCTTGCTGTCCTTCAAGCCTGTGAATTCCAGAACAACTATGTTCCTGCTCACAATGACAGAAAGAGTCAAGAAAGTCATAACTAGGCTGGAGGGAGGGCTGAGGGGCTAACGGCACATACTACTCCAGGGGACCAGAGTTCAATTCCCAGCACCCACATCAGGAAGCTCACAACTGCCTGTAACTACAGTTCCATGGGATCTGATGTGCTGGGGAACCTCCATCAGCCAATGACCTTTAAGAGGCTGGACCAGGTTAGGGCGTGACCTTTTGGGTACCCAGAGCAAACCCGACCTGCCCAACTCTCTCTCTCTCTTTCTTGGAGTTAGCTTGGGATTATTTGACTTATGTGTCCCCTCCCCCCTTTAACGTGTTCAGTAACATTGATGGCCTCTTCTGGGCTCATGTGCACAAACACACAAACACTTGTGCTCATGTGCACAAACACACAAACACTCACAGAGAGAAAAAGAGAAAGAGATGCAACCCACACATAATTAAAAATAAAATAATTATTTTAAAGGGAAGAACAAAACCACTAATTTATATCCTTGACATTCTAGATCGAAGGTTGTTCAAGCAGGGTCACAAGAGACAAAAACGAAACAAGTGCGGACAGGCAGACATCCTCTAACAAAACTGTATATATCTCGAAGCTAAGTTAAAAATGAAAAATGAGCTTTCAGAAGAAATCGTTTGGAGAAAATGACTCCCTTGTAGATGGAGATATTCACTAAGATCATGTGACTTTCAGCGGTTGCCAAGAGATGACAATATACAGTTGAGTACAAAAATGCAAAATTGGGGGCTGGAGAGATGGCTAGGTGCTTAGGAGCACGGGCTGCTCACGCAGAGGACCCGGGTTTAGTTTCCAGCACCCACATGACAGCTCACAACTGCCTGTAATGCTAGTTCTGGGCATCTGACATCCCCTTCTGTCCTCCATGGACTCTGCACACATGCAGTGCACACATGCATGCGGACAAAATACCCACACACATGAAATACATTTTTTAAATGCAAATCTATTGAGAGTTGACAGAATCTTCTGTCATTTTGTTTTTGTTTGAGACATGGTCTTCTGTAGATCATGTACTGAGGCTCAACACTGTCAGTCATGGGGTAGGGAGAGAAGCATGCTTGGCTTCGTCTCTAAATCAGTAACCATGTGAGTGACCCTCAGATCTGAATATTGGACATGATTGCCTCTCCCTGGTAGTGTAGGGGGCAGCTTACGGTGAGAAGTCTCCAAAGCAATCTACAGCTGCTTCCTCTATGGCTCAGCCCAGTGCAAAGTCCTCTGGACGATTTAATTCCACTCCTGAAGTAACTGAAGAGCTGGAGATGGCTATGACTTCTGCCTAGACACCTCTAAAGCCAAAGCCTGGGGAAAGTCCTCCTCGTGGAGAACATCTCTGAAAATCTGACACCCTGGCCCCAGCAGCCACACCCTTGAGTAGTGGCCACAGTTACACAGGTGCAGAGGGTCGTCAGGGTCAGACTTCCCCTCACTGAGGATCCCAGGAGCTTCCAGGAACCCACAGCTCTGTCCAGACGGCGAGTGAGGAGTTTGTGCCCGTGAGCAGGTCTGCCCAAGGGAGGTGTGGGCCTGAAGAAAGGGGGATGGAAGACGTGAGGACATAGTGAGAAATAAGTAAAAGAACAAAAGAATAAATAAATAAATGAAAGAAGAGTGAAAATAGACCTGATCTTGGAGTGGTCTACTTCCTTGTGTGACTCCACCCCACCACACTGAACTCAGGGAATCCAGCTCCAAGTTTCCCTGTGAGACCGTGGACCCACAGAAAGGCAAGAGAGTCCTCCTCCCCCAGCACAGAAAATGCTTGGTCGTTTCCCATGCCCATGAGGAAATTGTTGGCCTTTAGAATAAAGGATCTGAAAGGCCTTGGGGAGGAGTGAGATTGGTGGGTTTTGTCTTAGGGTTTTGTGGGAGACAGAGTTAGAAACCTGAGAATAACGTTAAGTCTGTGAACGGGGGATTTTCCTGAAAACCTCCACCTGTTGCCTTCCTACAGGTGAACCCGGCCTTGGCCTTCCCCTCTGGAGATGAAGGGCTCTCCGGCCTTCCCTCAAGCTGCCTGTCTCCTCCCTCTGCTCCTCCTGGTGTCCACCAGAATCTCAGAAGGTCAGCGTTCTGCCTTCTGTCCTGTACTTACTGTCTTGTTTTTAATGGCTTCTCTTAAGTAAATGCAATCATTTACTTTCTCAGCCAAGAAAATGTCCTCCCCGAACCTTTGGGTAGTTTTTTATAAAACTCAGAACTGTGACATCTACCTGACTGAACCTTCACTGAATGTGGGTGACTTCAGCCTGTTAATGCCTCTGGTGTCTGTTTCCTGAGATATCCTTCGTGAGGTTCACAGTAGGCATCAGTTTCCTCCTTAGTGGGGCCAGCTGCCAGACAAGAAGTAGCTTAAAGGGGAGGTAGTTAGTTTAACTTATGGTTTGAGGGTTTGGACCACTGTGACAGGGAAGGCATGCACGAGGGTTATGTGTGCATAGCAGAGCAAAGAGTTTGGATTCAGAGTTCTTGGTTGTGACCTTGAATAAATCACTTATTCTCTCTGGGATACTGGCACTTCCTTCATAAAGAAGAAGCACCCTCTAGATGAAGTCCCCAGACTCTGGAGAGAACTTGGAAAAGAGATCACGTGAATGGCGTAGTCTGGTATTATCTCCCGAATCTGATGTCAGGTGGTAAATAGAAAAATCAAAATGGAACTCACGGTTGCACATACCAGACAACTGGTCTACTGCTGTGGGAACTCCTTCAGCCAATAGCCTTTGAGACTACCCCTAAAGTGGGCTGGTATCTTAAAGGCTATTGGCTGAAGGAGTTCCCACAGCACCTCCCTGTTTTGTTTAACTATCAAACCCATGCTAGACAACTGGTCCACCATCAACCTTTAATGTCCATAAATACTGATTCAAAATTCTGTAAGTCTTTGTGTAAAAACACTTGTTGGGAGGGTCTGTGTATGTATAGATGTATGGATTCACATGTGTACGCATGTGTGTATATGTATATGCATATCTGTAAAGTTATCACAGCATTGTTTACAGTAATAAGATAGAAGTGCTATAAATGTTACCAATTAGGAGAAGCTTGACCATAATGGTATAGACTGTTAAAAATAAATGAATAGGGTATAGCTGACCATATGTAGTAAAACAGTTCGGAGTCCTCCATTTCCAAAACTGATGATAATGATTGCATTCATGTGAAACCATGATTCCCCACTGCACCGTGGCTTCACCTGAACTGAAATAGTCTTTCTAAATTGTACATATATGACGTATACGTACACTGTCACCAGTGTTAGGCAGATGAGAACACACATCTCTGAGTCACAGAGGCACCCCACATCTGGAAGCAATGAAGAACTGAAAAGAGCCTTGCCCCAATCTAGCAATGGCCACGGTCCTGGAGCACCACTGTCTCTGGGCTGTCAACTCTACGTTCACACAGAGTTCCCTAGCACAGCTGTCCTTTCCAGAACTCTCCTCAACCAGAGTCGCCTCATTTTAGGCTTATAGGGTGCGCTCTCTCTCTCTCTCTCTCTCTCTCTCCTGCTGTTTTTGTGATCTTGGCTGTGTTGACAAACTTGGAGAGTGTCCATTTCCTAAACTGTTCAATGAGATAAGGCCATGAATTTCAATAGATTCTAAATAATGAAGAATCTGACATTTCTGAACAAGTGTTGATGTTGTGGAAGTCCCAAGAACACACAAATATACATATATACACAGAGACTGAGATATTGATACACATTTCTATAACTATTAAAATTTTATCTATTCAATTTTAATTTTTTTTTCAAGACAGGGTTTCTCTGTGTAGCCGTGGCTATCCTGGAACTCATTCTGTAGAACAGGCTGGCCTCAAACTCACAGAGATCCCCCTGTCTCTGCCTCCCAAGTGCTGGGATTAAAGGTGTGCACCACCACTATTTGGCTTAATACTTTATAAAAGTAATACAATGAGGAATATGTTTAGTTCCCTAAATATGAAAATACAGGATTGTTTGTTTGAAGTCTCATGTCTCTAACTTGCTTCCACAATCCATGTCTATTCCCCAGAAGTGTCTCAGTTTTTTGTGAAGGGACCAACTGAGCCCATCATGGTCCTTCTTGGGACTGATGCCACCCTGCCCTGCCAGCTGTTTCCTGAACAGAGTGCATCCCACATGCACATCCGCTGGTATCGTGCCCAGCTCACCCCTGCTGTGCTGGTGTTCCACGAAGGACAGGAACAAAGAGATACGCAGATGCCGGAGTACCAAGGCAGAACCCAGATGGGGACAGATGCCATCGCCATGGGAAATGTGGCTCTGCATATAGAACAGGTCCAGGCTTCTGACGATGGCCTGTATCACTGCCAAGTTACATATGGCTTCACCTCCCAAGAGGCCGCTATGGAGCTGCGTGTCATAGGTATGTGAGCCCGGTACAGGGTGTCGGTTGTGATGTAAGACAAACAGTAAACTGTCTGTAACCCTCCTTACACCCAACCTGGGGCTGCCTGTGATCCTGGATGTGTTGATATATCTGAGGGATATTTCTTCCCTGGATGTGTTGATATATCTGTGGATATCTGTTCCCTGGATGAGCTGTTGTATCTGTGGGATATCTGTTCCCTGGATGTGCTGATATATCTGTGTGATATTTACTGCCTGCAGTGTCCAATGGGAGTACTGTCTGCCATCAGAGGTTAACATCACAGACTTCACATTTCTGAACCTAAGCAGTATGTGTGCGTGCACATACATGTATTTGTTTATATGTGAAGGCAGAGGTCAACCTCAGGTCACTGTCCACCATGTTTCTGAAACAGGACCTTCAATTCAGCTAGGCTGGGTGGTAAGTGAGCCCCAGGGACCCACCTGCCTCTGGTCCCCAAGCCTGTTCCACCTCACTCAGTTTTCCATGTGGGTTTGGGGAAGTGAACTTGGGTCCTCATGGTTGCACAAGCACTCTGCTGACCCACGTACTTGTCCAGTCCTCTGAGCCTGTTTTGATATCCTAAAAGATCCCAGAAAGTATATCCAGTAGTAACATTGACACCCTCTGAGATTAACTTTCAGTAAATCAAGACAGAAAATACGATAGACCCATTTTCAAGTTTAACATTTCCTAGATCTACTTTAACGTCTCTGAGTCCAAGCACATGCAAAGACAGTAAGCCAAGATCAAACCTAGTCTTGGGGTAGCCTCAGTTGACCTCTGAGCTCCAGGCTGCTCTTCAGTACAGTGAAGTGCAGCGTCCCTCAAGCACTCTGGCCTCCGGAAACAGCAGCCTCAACCAGGTGTCTTCTCCCCTCAGGGTCAGGCTCTGGCCCTCTTGTTCGCATGACAGGACCTGAGAACAATGGGATCCGAGTGTCCTGCTCCTCAAGTGGCTGGTTCCCCAAACCCACGGTGCAGTGGAGAGACACTGTGCGGAACACTCTACTGTCCTCCTCTGAGTCACAGACCCAAGACAGAGACGGACTCTTCCGCGTGGAAGCATCTCTTTTGGTCACAGATAGAGCTGTGGGCAATGTGATCTGCTCCATCCAAAATCCCCTCCATGACCAGGAGAAAGCGAAGGCCATCTCCCTCCCAGGTCAGTGAGGACCAAACTCCCAGGCAGGGGACGGGGAGGGGCGGGGGGCTGAAAGGAGCTGCTTCAGGCAGGTTTCTGACTGACTGCACCCCGTCAGCGCCCTTCTTCCCCAGGACTTCCCCATGGGGAAGCGCTCTGGCTGTCTGCCTCCCTGTGCTATTCATCCTGTTCAGTGAGATCAGCTTTGATACCTGGAAAGTGCACCAAGACAAAAAGCAAGAGATAAAGAAAAAGTCAGAAGAATTGCAGAAAACGCTTCAGATGAGGAAGGAAATGATAATTGCAGCGAAGAACAGAGGTATAAACAGAGAGAACAGAATAAGTCAGAGGTTCATAGAAAGGCTGGGGGACGTCAAAGCAGCTAGGGAGGCATGGGGTGCGGGTGCTCCACAGAACGGATAGTCATTGCAGAGGACCAGAGGGCCAAAGGGAGTGGACCTCAGGCTCTGAAGTGCAGCCTCAAACCACAGCCCACGCCTTCACACCCTGCTCTTCACAATCCCACGCTTCGCCCGCACCCTTCTTCCAGAGGGTGCTGCTGTTTCTCTGGCACCTAGTTCTCTCCCTATGAATTAGTCGAGAACCTGCTTAAGAAGAAACCCTAAGACACCTTAAACTCCCATGGCACCTTATAGGTTTACGGTGGCCATACGGCCATGCTCATCTCCTTAATTATGTGGCCCCTAAGGGAAAGTCAACCCTACTTCATGTAGCTACTCTTCAGATTCAGGGTGGCTGAGACCCAGTTTGATGGATTTCTCACCTTCCCCTTCTTTCAGATGACCTCAAGGCTGACTTGGGTGAGTGTGACTTCTCCTCCCTCTCTGTAGCATTTGCTTCTCTTTCTCACCACTCTGGCCGTTCACGGAGTGTTATTTCTTTCAGATCAGCGGAAGGCGCTGTACAGAGAAGGTAAGAGATCAGGCATCCTGCACCCCAGATGCCCTGATGTCAATTCCCCCTCAGTACCCTCATGAGGTGGGGATGAGGGAAGTGAAGGATTTAAGGATGACTGGTCTGGAAAGCTGAAGGGGGGGGGGAGACCACAGGTCAGTACTCAGCTGTCTCGGGTCTGTTCTGTTACAGATTGGAAGAAAGCTCTGCCGTACCCTGGTAAGTGCCCTGTGGGCATTGAGTCTTGCCAGCAGCTCTAAAACAATGGGCATCCTATCTGGAAACTGAAACACACGTCTCACACATGCACACTTTCATGGCTGTCAACTTGCAAATTGAAAACAACAACTTTTTTGAGACAGAGCCTCGCACAACCAAGGCTGGATCACACGCTGTGTAGTTAAGCACGGGTGTGAGCTCCTAGGCCTCCTGCCTCCACCTCCCAAGTGCTAGGATCTCAGGTGTGCATCACCGTGCCCAGCAAGTTGGGATCATTTATGTTGGGGATTCAGTTATTGTCTGTAGCTAAGAAAAAAGAAGAGATAACTATTTACTTATTGTGTGCAAATGTGTGTGTTTATGTGATGTGTGTATAAGTGTGCGTGTACACATGTGTATGATGTGTGTGTGAGAGTGAGTGTGGTGTGTGTGCATATGTGTGAGTATGTGCATGTGATGTGTGTGCATATATATGTGTGATGTGTGCCTGAATGTGTATGATGTGTGTGTAACTGAGTGTATGTATCATGTGAGTACATGTGTGATGTGTCTGAGTATGTGTGAGTGTGTGTATGTGTGTGTATACAGTGTGGAGTTCACAAACACACTAGGTTATTCCTTGATCTCATCTGTGCAATTTCCATACATCATACATGTGACATACGCAGGGGGCACAGCTGTCATCTCTGACCCTATGGAAGTTGAAAGTCCCCAGGAAACATAAGTTAGAAACCAGGCTACTACAGGCAGCCTGAGTGCTTGGAGGAGGTGACAGACAGGTGGGCCCTCCAGGGTGACAGATAGTTCCCTAAGCAGCTTCTGCTAAGACTTTAAAGATTTGTTCTAAGATGTTCTAACAGGACTGAGGAGACACCTCAGGGGCTGGGGAGATGCCTGGGGCCTGAGGAGACACCTCAGGGGCTGGGGAGATGCCTCGGGGCTGGGGAGACACCTCAGGGGCTGGGGAGATGCCTCGGGGCTGGGGAGACACCTCAGGGGCTGGGGAGATGCCTCGGGGCTGGGGAGATGCTTCAGGGGCTGAGGAGAAGCCTCAGGGGCTGGAGGGACACCTCAATAGTAATGGTTACTCTTGCAAAAACTCGAGTTCAGTTCCCATAGCTTATATATGGCGGCTCACAACAATCCTCATTTTCCCACCACCACCCCCCTCATCCCCATCCCATCTTCATCCCCATCCCCACCCGCCCTACCACCCTCACCTGCATCCCCACCCCCACTCCACCCACAGCATTGAGGCTCTAGGGAGCAGTCTCTGAGTCAGCACAGGGAGCCACCTGCCTGCAGAAGTTCCTAGACACTAGAAAGTCCGAGGAACTTAGTGAGGAAGCCGGTGGGAGGAGAAAGCCCTGGGTCTCTTTCTGCTCCTCGGGTGCAGCTCTACCATCCATCTGTCTGCTCTGCTCTCCTTCAGACTGCAGGAAGGAGCTGTCCCAGCTGGGTGAGTCGGTTTGCTCTTGCGTGCCTCGACCTCTGAGGCTGCTCCTGCTGTTTCATTTCTCGTTTTGGAGATGAGTGTGAAGCCGTGCACGTGCCGGACAAACCGCTGAGCACTCCAGCCTCCAGTGTGCCCTCTGGCATCTTGTGTGATCATCCTAACAGATAGACATGTTGTTCGGGTTAAGAGTGGGGAGGGGAGGATGGGACCCTGCCGTGTGACCCTGTGCTGCAAGCCACTGCCAGGCTCAGTCACGCTGGTTCTGTCCCCTTCTCCACACACTGGCCCAGCGTTCTTGTCTGTGGGATCCACTGGGTTGAACAACAGAACCACGGCTCCTAACTGAGGAGACAGCTAACTAAGGAAACACTGCTCCAAGGGACGAGAACACTCAGCTGCCTTTTGTGAGGTCAGCTTGCGACCAGCCCTTCCACAATAGATGAACAAGGCTCTGATTTACCAAGTCCTAGCTCACTCCATGCTCTCCCAAGACCCTACAGCAGCATAGACCAAACAGAATGACATGCAGAGCTCAGAATGCACTGTGAGGGCCACGGCTCAACACCTCGGGAGCATTGCTGCACCAGCTTCCAGACCCAGTTTCTTTAAGACTTTGCCCGTCCAATAGCCTCCAACACACAGCGCTAACTTCGAACACAGCGTTATTGGTATACAAACTTTGCAATTGTGGCTTAGTCTCCTTCTCACACCTCCCCCCTTTCCTCCCCAGCTCCTGTGAAGATAAATCATGAAGTGCCTGACCAGGACAAATCTGGCCCAAAAACAGAGGCGAGCAGCAGAGAGGAGACAGCAGATCTATCCCTCAGCAACCCACAAGGAGACCACAACGTCATCACGCTGTACCAGGAAGGCTTCATGTTGGGGAGATACTACTGGGAGCTGGATGTTGGGTACACTGAGGATTAGACACTAGGTGTTTATGAGCTGTACACTCAGGATGCACCATCCAAAGAATCACTGAAGAAATTCAGAGTCTTGGAGAAGAAGGGAGATGAATACAGGGCTCTTACCTTCTGCTCCCAAAACGTTTCTCTGGAAGAGACTCTGACGCTGGAGACGCAACCACTGAAGATTGCAATCTTCTTGGATCAAGAGGACAATGACCTTTCTTTCTACAACATGACTGATGAGACCCATATCTTCTCCTTCGCCCAGACCAGTTTCTTGGGATCACTCTATCCTTACTTCACGCGTCATGCCAGGGACCTCTCTCCATCACACAGTTCCAAGTGAGGCACACAGAGAACTCAGTGGGTGGCTGCCGCAGCAATGTCTACAAACTCCAGGCCTCTCGTCCACCTGGGCAGGCACAGGGAACTCTGCCTGGGAGGCCCCTTACCTGAGACTCCATGAATCTCTATGGCCAGTTTCTGGACATCAAGATTCTCAAACTATCAGCAGAAAAGACAGCTTGTACTTTCCATGGTGTTACGATTGTTAACAGTCTTTCTTTTTTATATAAATCTGTTTAATCATTACTAAGATGATTTGAATCCATGACTTCCTGAATCTGATAGCACGTTTGCTCCCTGCTTATACACCAGTGGCGTTATTATTATTATTATTATTAGTCATTCTCGTGAAAGTGTCTAATGTACTCTGGGTACATTCCCCCAGTGTTATTCTTTGTTTCTATCTAATGTACTGTAGACCAGCAATGTGCTGGTCAGGTTTTTGTCAATTTGACTCAAGCTAGAGTCACTTGAGGAGAGGAAACCTCAGTTGAGAAACAGCCTCCTTCAGACTGATCTGTCGGCGAGGCTACATGACATTTTCCTGACTGATGGTTGATGTGGGGAGACCCAGCCCTCTGTAGATGATGGTTCCACCCCTGGGCAGGTGGTCCTGGGGTAAATAAGAAAGCAAACTGAGCAAGCCCTGGGGAGCAAGCTGGTAAGCAGGGTTCCTTTGTGGCCTCTGTAGCAGCTCCTGCCTCCTGGTTTCAGCCCTGAGTTCCAGCCCCGACTTTCCTCAGTGATGGAGTGTGATCCAGGAGTCGTGAGATGAAACCCTTTCCTCTCCAAGGGGCTCTGGGTCTTAGTCATGTTCTACTGTTGTGAAGAGACACCATGGCGGGGAACTCTCATGAAAGGCAGCATTTATTTGGGGGTTTGCTTTCAGTTTCAGAGGCTTAGTCCATGATCACCATGGCAGAAAGCACAGCAGCACACATGGTGCTGGGGCAGCAGCTGAGAGCTGCATCCTGGTCTCAAAAGCCCAAGGCAGCGACACACCTCTTAATCCTTCTAATCCTTTCAAACAGTGCCACTCCCTGGTGTCTAAGCATCAAATACATGAGCCTACAGGGCCATTCTTATTCCAACCACCACAGCCACAGAGAGCCAAACCAGGACAAACAGTTTTCTTAACTGAGTTACTACAAAATAACCCAACAAAGGTAAACCTTGCCATTGTAAAATTATAACAACTATAATATTAGATTTAACATAAGTAGAATTATTCCATGGGCTTAGTCCACAAGTTTTTAACACTCTATATCTGTGCATGTTTCATAAAGAAATGACATTAAGCAACTCTGTACGGGTGCACACCTTCCTGAAGACCAGCCTTGGCACCAGCGTGCACACCGTCCTAGGGACCAGCCTGGGGACCAGAGTGCACACTGTCCTGGGGAACCTTCACACAAACTCCGTGCCACTCCTCACAGCTGAGTCACACCCGTGTGTGCTCAGGAGTGCCTGTGGGAGGACGTGGAATGGCACCTCTCTGTTGGAGAAGACAATAGCTGTACGGTGAACCCTTCTAGCCCACACAATGGAAGGTGTATTTAGAGTAATTAATTCAAGGATCAATATTTGAAAAGAAGAGGAATGGAAATTTTAGGTCAAACAAAATGTGCAAAGTGCATCTGGGACATTAGAATTCAAAGAAATGGTTTCCTCTGGTAGAAAAGTCAAATATTAGGTCTGCTAATGCACACTTATACTCTTTTCAGAGATGGAGGAATGAACATCTCCATGCCGGTGAGTCACCCTCTGTCCATGTCAGAACGAGTCTGCTCCCCATGTTTGGGCTCAGCCTCAGGTGTTGTGGGTAAAGGAGAGCGAGGACAGACGCATGTCCGAGTGCCCCCTCCCCTTCCAGCCCCAGCCATCTCAGTCTGCAGAGGACTCCTGCGTGCTCCATCTGGCTGAGTGTCTCAGAGATCACAGGGATGGTTTCTTCACAGTGACTGTGACTCCAGGCCCAGACACACCCTCAACTCATCTTATCTAAAGGGGGACACGTGACCATGGGGAACCTCAGATCTGCCCCACGGATCCCTGAGGTTCTACTCCCTGCCCCGAGAGCTGGGTCAGCAGGCCTTTATTTCAGGGTAGTGGTACTGGGGAGGTGGAGGTCAGGAGCTGCGAAGCCTGGGTCCTGGGGGGGTGTGTGCGTGTGACCAGGAATGGGAAGACTGACGTAAAACTGCAGAATGACTTCTGGGCTACCAAGCTCTATGAGGGCATGTACTGGGCAGTCACCTCTCCAGAAAGCCTGTTCACGGTAACTGAGTGAGCCCGCCAGAGTGGGTCTTCTTGGAGCACAAGGATGGGCGTGTCTCATTCAGCATGACAGACAAAGCTCAGATTCACACCTTTGCCCAGGCTCCTTTGATGGGTCTCTGAGACCTTTATCAGGCTGTGGTCTTTGTCTGTCTGTCCAGCTCCTCGCCCAGCACAGCTCAGTGACACTCTTCACAGTGTTCCCACCTCTGATATGGGATATTTGGTCACACTGTAAAACTCCAAGACTGTGTTAATAAAATTAACCTTGGATCAGGGGGCGGAGCCAGTGACCAGTTGACAGGAATTAACCATAGAGAGGACAGAGAAGCCAGGACTACGGATGGAGAGATACACAGTTAAGAGCAGGGAGGGACTTAAAGATTCCCAGTCTTTTTGGTTTGGGATGAGTGCAGAGATGCTTCTCTTTGCAGTCAAAAAACAAGAGCAGCTGGTTGCTGCTCAGCCTCTCTGATCCAGCCTGGCTTTCACCCCAACATCTGACTCCTAAGTCTTTACTGGTAAATAGAAGTATAGAGACTCAGTTAAAACCCACATTTGGTGGCTGTGGCTGAACCAGGGCCAGCAGCACCAGAAATCCCATGAGGCCATGGTCTGAGCAGTGGGGTGCTAATAGCAGGGTCTGGGGTGGGCTTGGGAGATGGTAGTTAAAATATCAGTAGATTCAGGTGCAGCCACTAAACTGAAAGAAAAACAACACACCTCAGTCATGGGGGGCCAGGGATACCTGAAGCCGCTGCTCTGGAGAAAGTGTTCCTTCCTAAGCAAGTCACCTTCTCTATCTCATTCTATCATTTTTCCTCTGATCTCATTTCCCTAATATAGTTTTTTTTTCCAAAATATAATGAGCTTTAAAATATGTGTGCTTCTCATGGTAATTACATATTTGTAACACACAGACAAATTACATACGTGTAAAACATACACACAATCTAATCACACATAACACAATTGTTACCATAAAATGATACAAGAAGCTAAGTATTCTGAAAAAGTGTCAGACGTTTAAATATTAGACAATATAGTAAAGAGGATTCATTTTGTATATTTTTATCTGTAGGCTTCATGTAACCTTTATAAAATAATCTGCATGAAATAAAGAGAAATTAGATCCAGCATAAATGTGGAGGCCAGAAGGGAACTTCAGTGTCCTCCTGAGGACTGTGCAGCCAGTTTAAGACAGGGTCTCTCATTGCCCTAATCTCACTGACTCAGCTAGACGGAGAGCCCAGGGTGCTCCAGAGATCTGTCTCAACCTCCCCAGCACTGGGGTGTAAGCCTGTGCCACACCCAGCATCGGGACAAGAGTTCTGGGACCTGACTTTGTCACTGTGCTTGAGAGACAATGGTTTCATCAACTGACCCAGATCCAAGTTACTCAATACGTCCTTTTAAAAAGAGTCAAAACTATTTAGAATGTATAAAATTATTCTAACTGACAAGGAAATGTAAAATAGAAACTTAATTTATTCCCTACACATTATCTGCTTTAGGCATAAACAGTGCCTTACTGTGGGTCGTTCCTTTCTTTCCTATTTCCTCTCCAACTCTAAGAAACAGGTGATATTCATTCCTAGTTTACGTGAGGAAACAGTGAGCAAATATCTTAGCGTTACTATTACTCTGGTGGGACACCAAGACCAAAGCAACATGAAGAATAAGGGTTTATTTCACTCACCCTTCACTATTATAGTCTGTCTTAGTTAGGGTCTCCTCTGCTGTGAAGAGACACCATGACCACAGCAACTCTTATAAAGGACAACATTTAACGGGGGTGACCTACATTTACAAAGGCTCAGTCCATTATCATCATGGTGGGGAAACTTGGTGGCCTACAGGCAGACATGGTGTTGGAGAAGGAGCTGAGAGTCCTTGGCCCACAGGCAATAAGAAGTGAACTGAGTACTGGGTGTGTCTTGAGTACATATGAGACCTCAAAGCCTGCCTCCATAGTGACACGGTGTCTCCTACAAGGCCACGCCTCCTAATAGCACCATTCCCTGTGAGCTTATGGGAGCCAATTACCACATTCTACTCCCTGGCCCCAACTTCAAAAGTCCCCATAGTCTATCACAGCCTCAATAATGTTTTAAAGTCCAAAGTTTAAAGTCTCTTCTAAGATTCATGAAATCTCATAACTGTAATCTCCTGTAAAATAAAAAAGATCACATACTTTCAACATTTAATAATACATGATATACATCATTGTTCCAAAACATGGGGGAAGTGAGCATAGTAAGGAAATACTGGACCAAAGCAAGACCGGAAACCATCTGGGCAAACTCCACACTCTGCATCTCCGTGTCTTTGTCAAAATGCTCTTCAGATCTCCAACTCCTTTCAGCTTTGTTGACTGCAACACACTTCTTTCTCTTGGGTTGGTTCTACTCCCCTTCCTCTGCAGTACCCCATAGCTCTGGCATCTCCAATATCTTAGGGTCTCCAAGGCAATCCAGATTTCTCCTTCACAGTTTTATGCAATGACGTCTCTAAGCTTCCATGCAGGGAAAACCCTGACACATGCCTAGCCTCTGCTGCTTTCCTTAGTAATGGAGAAATATTCCATCGCCCCTTTCTTCTTTCCTTAACTCTAAAGCCAGAACCACATGGCTGAAGTTGCCAGGTTCTGCTGCTTACTAGAGCTGGAACATGGCCCCCTCCTTCAATTACATCTTCACCAGCTTTTGTTTTTGATGGTTTCCTCCACTGCCTAAACTTTTCATTTTCTTCAATGCCTAAACTTGGTACTTTTCATTATAAATCTTCATTAGAGTTAACACTAATAACCACGTGACATACTCTATACTAGGTTGTTTTGAGATTTCCTCTGCCAAGGGAATTAATGCAAAACTCTTCACTTTAGCCTCAGTCAGACTTTTTGATCAAGGGCAAAAAGCAGCCATATTCTTCAAAACATCATAACAATCTCTAGGTCACATATTAATATTCTCCTCCGAAACCTCTTGGTCCAGGCCCCCACAGTTCATCAAATCACACTCAGCACCGCTTTCTTCCATGCTCCTACTAGTGTGACCCATAAGCAGTACTTAAAGCATTCCACTGCTTTTCTAACCCACAGCCCCAAGGTCCACATTCCTTCAAACCAAAGCTGGTCAGGCCTATCACAGCAATACCCCACTCCTGGTACCAACTTCTGTCTTAGTTGGGATTTCTATTGCTGTAAGGAGACACCATTACTACAGCAATTCCTATAAGGAAAACGTTTAATTGGGGTGGCCTACATTTTCAGAGGTTTAGTCCATTATCACCAGGTTGGGACATAGTGATGCGTAGACAGATATGGTGCTAGAGAAGGAGCTGAGAGTCCTAAATCTTGACCTACAAGCAACAAGAAGTAAAC
This sequence comes from Ondatra zibethicus, assembly GCA_004026605.1. NCBI lineage: Eukaryota > Metazoa > Chordata > Mammalia > Rodentia > Cricetidae > Ondatra > Ondatra zibethicus. Next base: position 166,111 of record PVIU01001651.1, read on the forward strand.
TGAGTCACTGGGTGTGGCTTGGGCATATATGAGACTTCAAAGCCTGCCTCCACATTAATGTACTTTCTCCAACAAGGCCACACCTACTCCAATAAGGCCACACCTCCTAATAGTGCCGCTCCCTATGAGCTTGTGGGGACCAATTGCATTCAAACTACCACACAGTCCATTCATGAAGTCAGGACAGGAACTCATGCAGGGCAGGGACCTGGCAGCAGAAGCTGACGAATGAACAGGAAGCCATGGAGGGGAGCTGCTTATTGGCTTGCTCCTCCTGGCTTTCTCGACCTGCTTTCTTACAGAACCCAGGACCACCAGCCCAGGGATGGCCCCACCCATCCTCAACCATCAACCACTGATTAAGAGAATGCCCTACAGGCATGCCTATAGCTCAGTCTTACGTAAGCATTTTCACAAAAGAGGTTCCCTCCTCTCTGATGATTTAGCTTATGTCAAGTTGACATGAAACTACCCAGGATAGCAGGCATTGTGGCAGTAATTGGCCGCCTAGACCCAAAACAATCACACAGAGACTGTATTAATCACAATACTGTTTGATCAATAGTTTAAGCATATTTCTAACTAGCTCTTACATCTTGAATTAACCAATTGCTATTAATCTGCACATCAACACGAAGTCATGGCCTACCAGCAAGGTTTCAGCAATATCCAGCATTCATCTTTCTCCTTCCGTGGCTGCATGGCATCTCCCTGACTCCGCCTTTCTTTCTCCTCTATCTCTGTTCAGAATTCCTGCCTTGCCCTATTCTGCATTGCTACAGACCAAAAGCAGCTTCTTTATTAACCAGTGACAATAAAACATATTAACAGCATACAGAGGGGAATCCCACATCATGGATGGGCTCAGATGCACCAGGTAAGGAGCAGGTGGAGATGGGGGGTACTTCTGTCCTAGAGGATTCCAGGCTGAGGCCAGGGGCTGAACAGGGAACACAGTCTGCAGGGTCCAGAGCCAGGAGGAGCCAGGTCCTGGAAAACACTGTCAGTGGAGGAACTGGAGCAGGCAGGACAAGATTTCATGACATGGAGACAGGAGAGCTCCTTCCTTCAGCCTTGTTACCTCAGCTCAGCTCTGGAGTCCTGCAGAGCACAGGGGACAGTGGCATTTTCAGACCTAACTCTGCAGTGGCTTCTCTCTCACCCTCAGGCCTCCCTGACAGCATGGCAGTGAACAGAGAGAACTTCTCACGTTCCAAGTCAGCGCTGCTTCGCAGCACAGTCCTGAACAGGGAATAGGCCTGTGCAGGAACAAGGCTCAGTGCAAACCACCTGGCCAGGCCCTGGGATCTACACCTTCCCCTGTGTTTCTGCCTGGTGTCCCTCATACCCCAGCCCCCACTGTAAGGAAAGAAGATCTGTCTCTGAGGGAAGACCTGTCTGCTGAAGTCCAGACTGTCCTAGAGAAGAGAACAAAATAGACACTTAAGTGCATGGAGGAAGATCTGTCACCCGTGATCCCTCTGGCAGCACAGTGCACAGCGCCAGGACACAGGGGAGTGTGGACAGAGGGGGGCTCAGGAAGCCTCAGGCACAGACCAGCCCAGTGGCTCTTCCTTCACTCTTCCTCTGCTCCCAGTTCTCAAGCCAGAATCGCCTTAACTTTCCCATCTCCATGTTATCACTCCTTAGGGTTCAGTCCAATAACTGCAGACTGTTGGGTTCAGAGCCCATTGAAACCTGAGGTCACAGGACCAGTGACATCCTGAGAACAAAGTATGGCTAGTCCCTGAAATCCTATGGAGTCCCGGCCACCACCAGGCTCCTTACCTTTCTGGTTCCTGAAGTAGATGAACATCCCCAGCCCAAGGAAGAGCAGACCCAGCACGAAGCCCCCGACTCCACTCAGCATCTTGCTCTGTGCAGATGAGGACTGAGCCCCTGAGAAAGGAAGCCAGGTTTAGAGGTTTTCACCCCAAATCCCATTTCCACTCAAGATGTTGAGATTCAGAGCTCAGACATGGAGGCAGAAACCTGTTCTAGGGGAGCTGGATTTGAACACTCTTGGTGATGTTTGGAAGCAATCAAACAGAAAGAAGCTTGCAGCATGAAGAGACTTAATATGGCCACCCTGAGCTGAGCTGACAGGAAGCCTCTGAGCTCTGAGGATGCACAGTCCTGAGGGTGACAGAGCTAAGCAAAGGCAGAGCTGAGACTGGACGTCCCTGAGGTCAGCCATGACCCTGCGCTGCTCCTTGTCCATCATCTCCATGAGCAGCAGCAAAAACACAGTCCAGTCAGAGGCAGAGGCTGCAGCCAGGGCCATGCAGTTCCCTGGACCTGTGATGTCACTGGAAGACTCAGAAGACTGTGTGGGGGCATAACAGCTTCCCAGGGGCAAAGGTGCTTGAAGAAGATCACACACCCACCCCTGTGAGCCACACTGGAGGAGAAGACACCACAGAACCAGTGGAAATAGTGTGTGGGCAGAGAGAGCTGATGGGTAGGGGTAAGACAAGCCCTATCTAGTGGGCGGGTTCTCAGGGTCAGAGAAATCTGATAGGCAGAGGTAAGCCACGCCCCTCTGGGTGGGTGGGGATTCGCAGGGTCAGGAGCTTCCCACTCACTCCACTCCACTGTGACAGGGCTGGTCAGGCTGGGATGCTCCACCTGGCAGGTGTAAACCTCTCCTCTCTGAGGAACCGTCTCCAGCATAACCAGGGTCTGGAAGGTCCAGTCTCCATTCTGGATCAGACCCGTGGTCACGACCCCAACCTTCTCCTCCTGGCCATTCTGGAACCATCTGACTTCAATGTGGCCGGGGTAGAAGCCACTCGCAGAGCAGACCAGGAGGTTGTGGTAATCCAGGCGCTGAGTCTTTGTTGGGTATATAGTCACCTTGGGCTCAACTGGAGGAGAAAGGGAGGTGAGAATAAGTCATGAGGGCGGAGCTGTCCCTCCAGGTTGGGGGCCTGTCTGCCTCCATCAACCCAGGCTGAAGTCCAGAGAGGCTTCCAAAACCTTCCCATGACACTGATCCCGATCACAGGGCCATTAGATCTGAGGAACCCTAAGGTTTTATTTTATACCTCAGACAACTTTTCATTATTGAGTTAAAATATTTTCAATTTCTATAAAACATTGTATTAATTAAAAAACAGGGAAGAAAGTATTCCTCCTTGGTTGTGTGGTTCCTGTAGACTGAAGGCCATGGCTGACAGGCCAAGAAGGGAATTTCCACAATGCCATCCTGGTCTGGAAAGCAGAAACTCAACCGGCTTCACCAAGTTGGATTTCAGTGCAAGCATTGCTTTGGGCTGTGGTGGGTTCCTTATCTACAATGAGAATGTGATGTTTTCCCAGGAAAAGGCTGTCACAACATACAGGGAATGTGAGTTGCAATTGGGAGACCAGAAAGGCAGAAAGTCCCTCCATCTGGGAATTCCACAAGCCTCTTCCAAAAAGTATCCCCCAAAGGGACTTCAGCTCCCTTTGAGGCTTCAGCCCCCTCTCCACACTTTAGGCAACAGCCTCTCTCTCCCTTGGGTGCCAGCCTGCAAGTCTGCAATGCTCCCATCCACTATTGCAGTTGAATCTGTCAGTTCCCAAGGACACCCAGGACAAACAGCTAACTGTGGTGCCTATTAGCCTACTCAAGTGTCTGCTTGGCCTCTGGGCTCACCCAGTACCTGTGGCTCTCAGCACTCCTCATCCAGCCCCTACCCTAAACCTCTCCAGTCCCTAAGCCTCCCTCCCCTCCTCCAGCATCTCTTTTCTATATAAACCTGCCGTTTCAGCCATGGACTCTCATGGCTCCACTCTGGGTCTGCTTGCCCCTCTTTCTTCTCTTCTTCTCTCGCTCTCCCTCCCTCCCCCATGGCCTGGTTCAGCATTAACTCTTCCAGAAGCCTCTGGGTGTTCTCTCCCTCATATCTACAATAAAACCCTAATCCTCGCCCATACCTTGGAGTAGTCACATCCTTGTTTTCATTCATCTGGTGCTCAAAACCTAGGAGGGGCACATATGAGTCTCCTCCCAAGGGCCTCAGCCTCTCCCAACTGAACCAAGCTGCTGATGTGACTCTCCTAAGGTACCTATGGATCATTTCTGTCTACCACTTTCTGCCACCCACCAAATTCTAGACTCCAGCTCCTCAGCTGCTTTTCCCTCCCTTCACCTACTCAGTCAGTGTCTGACTCCTGGAGTATGCTATACCTTCCATGTGCACCTTGTTAGGTATATTTCTTAAGAGGAGCCTCTCCGCAGATGCAAATAATTCCAATCAGACCAGATTAGACCCAACAAAAGATGCCCACATTTACTGCAGCGCTCCCGGGCGCCCGGAAAGCATGGTGGGGGTGGAGGGAAGGATGGGGAGACCACACAAAACCCGGAGACCACTTGTTCCTTTTCTGGGAAGCAGCCTAAATAGCCTGTGGGAGTGGTCCTGACCTCCCTAGGGAGGGGTCAATGTTTGGTGGGCTTTCTTGGCCCTCCCTGGGGCGGGGTCACTGCTTGGTCACTTCCAGGAGGTGGAGTCCGGATCAAGGCAACTCCCAGGGGGAGGGGGCTTGAAATGGAGCTTCCTTCTCCATTGAGCTCCAAGAATGCGTGCGAGGGGCTGGAGTGACGCTTCCAACCCAAACATCTCTTGGATATAGGGGTATCAGGGTGCCGGGTTCTCACTTTTGACCAAACAGACATGTCTCTACTAAGACTCTTACCCCTCTCCCTCTCTCCTGGGCTTCCACAATATCGGAATCCTCCCTAGGTGGAGTTCATTTTGCAGCAGTTTCCTCCCGGGACTCAGGGATTTCATTAATGCCTGCTGTCTCACTGAAAACAGCCTGGCCTCAGAGTAACTCAAACCAATGCTGGCACACTGGATCTCTAAATCTTTGCAAATCGTAACAATTGCCACTGCACCAACAAATGATCCCAAGAGTCTCTTATGTCTGAACTTTCTCTGTTCTCATTTCCAAAAAGTCTAGCCCTAAGATGTTCCTACTTTCCATTCTTGAAAATCTTTTGTCTTCATGATTAACTTCTGCTCAGAAACAAAACAAAACAAAATCTCTAAAACCGATTGTGTAAACTCTAGGATTTGTGAGGTTTTGGGTGTGGTTAAAATTCTGCAAAATATGTAACGAAAAGCTTAAAACTTGTAACAAAGGGTTGATGCTTTTAAAAACCTATACATGTGCAATCATAATTTACTATGTGTAACTTAGATTCAACTCTTGTTTAGGAAAATACATGTTTTTAAATAGCAACCATGTGACTCGTCTCCATCTCAGCTGATGATCTCATCAGGACGGAAGCAACAATGTGGCTGGCAGCAAACTGTTCTAAGGCTAAAAAAGAGTCCATGCCATGGACCATGCGGTATAAACCAACTAAGGTGACATTCATAAAACTTCTTCATCTACTGAACCCTCTGCTTATCATTGTATCTCCCTTTTACACCAAGGAGGCAACAGTGGGTCTCTAAAATATTTTGGATTAGAGTGGATTTTGGTTTTTGGTTTTTTTTGGGTTTTTGTTTTGTTTTGTTTTTTGGTTTTTTGAGACAAGGTTTCTCTGTAGCTTTGGAGCCTGTCCTGGAGCTAGCTCTGGTGACCAGGCTGGTCTCAAACTCACAGAGATTCGCCTGCCTCTGCCTCCTGAGTGTTGGGATTAAAGGCATGTGCCACCACCACCCAGCTAGAGTGGATTTTTATATGGTGATAAATTCTTAAGATTATACAGGTCTATTCAGGTTAACAGAAACTGACTTGGAGATATATGTCTAGCCTGTTTGTCTTTGCTAATTTTGTCAAGCTTTAGCTATTTGGATAAACTGAAACATACAATGTGGTGGTTTGAAAGAAAATGGTCCTGAAGAGAGTGGCACTATTAGGAGGTGTGGTCTTGTTGAAGTAGGTGTGGCCTTGTTGGAGGAAGTATGTCACTGTGGAGGTGGGCTTTGAGGTCTCCTATGCTCAAGATATCACCCAATGCCATAGACCACTTCCTGTTGCCTGCAAAGCAAGATATAGGACTCTCAACTACTTCTCCAGCACACTGCCATATTCCCAGCTGCCATATTCCACCATGAAGATAATGGACTGAACCTCTGAAACTGTAAGTCTGCCCAATTAAGTGTTTTCCTAATAAGAGTTGCTGTGGTCATGGTATCTCTTCACAGTGACAGAAAGCCTAAGACATACAAGAAACTGGTATTCCGTGAAGGGCCTCTGGCCAGCTCAAGTGTGGCAAGCATGGCTCGGGCAGGCCTTGCCCTTCCCCCCATCCCCTCTGCCTTGCTAAAAACCATTCGATTACATTCCTAAAACTAGCCAGCCACCAAGGCCTATTCCCTTATGTGACCACTTCCTCCTCCTGAGACCACCAAGGTCCAGCTATCAAAGTATTAAAGTCCGGAACTCAAAGGGCCCCTTTGGCTCAGCTAATGAACCTGCCCAATTAGAATTAAACACCTCGTCCTAACATGGGGCTTCCCTTTTTTACCTTGATAAACTGCCATTCTCCCATGGGCCACATCTGTTTCTTCTCTACCCAGAGGCTGCCCCTTTGTCCCTATCTGGGACAAATACCTGTGCCCCCTTTCCCTTGTCCCCTTCTCCTTCTCCCTTGTCCTCTATCTCCTTTGTTTGTCTCTTCTTCCTGGTCCTTTGTCCCTCCGGGGCAAATAAATCTTTGTGCTGAGAACCTGGTCTTGGGCGTCCTGAGCCCATATTTTCCCTTTCATCCTGTCATGGTGGGCTATGGCAGGGCCAGGAAGGCAGGGTCCCGACCTCTATGAGAGCTGCATTTATGGTCTTGGAAAGCTCCCAGTTTCTGTAATTATGATTTAAAGTTTTATTTTGATACTAAAGGATCTTCAATTAATTTTTGTTTTTTGTTTGTTTTTCAAGACAGCGTTTCTCTGTGTAGTCCTGACCATCCTGGAATTCACTCTGTAACCCAGGCTGGCCTCTAACTCAGAGATTCATCTGCCTTTGCCTCCTGAGTACTGAGAATAAGGGTGTGCACCACCATTGCCCAGCTTCAAGACAAATTTTTAAGGCCCAGACTTAACAGGGCTAAAATTATAAAGACCTAATCTTATCAAAGCTATTATCTTGTTGTGAACTGTTGAAGATAATTAAGACATGTGAGTTAATGGTCAGTAACTTTATAAATGATCAGATCCTTTTTTTAAAAGATTTATTTATTTATTTATTATGTATACAGTGCTCTGCCTACATGTGTCCCTGCAGTCCAGAAGAGGGCAGCAGATCTCATTACAGGTGGTTGTGAGCCACCATGGGATTGCTGGGAATTGAACTCATGATCTCTGGAAGAGTAGTCAGTGCTCTTAACTGCTAAGCCATCTCTCCAGCCCCCAATGATCAGATTCTTTAATGTGCTCAGAACTATGTCAGTTATGCTAAGTACAAATGTAATCCATTTACAGGGACGAGCTTTAGTCAGCCTCCTGTATATGTTTTCAAGGTTAATCCTAAAGCAAGTGACTAAAAACCATCAGTTTGTTTAAAATCAGGTCTACTTAATATATGGTGCTCAGACTCCTCAGAGATCTGCTAAACATGGCATGCTAAATGTTTAACTTTTAGCTTCTCATGAGACCCTTCATCCAGCAGCCGACGGAAGCAGAGGCAGAGATCCACAACAGAGCACTGGGCTGAGCTCCCAGAGTCCAGCTGAAGGGCGGGGGGAGTGAGGATACGAGCAAAGGGGTCAAGACCATGATGGGGACCCCCACCGAGGCAGCTGACCTGAGCTAATGGGAGCTTAGGGACTCCGGACTGGCAGCAAGAGAGCCAGCATAGGACCAAGGGAGGCCCTCTGAACGTGGGTGACAGCTGTGTGGCTGGGGCAGTCTGTGGGGCCAGGTTTATCCCTACTGCTTCAGTTGACTTTTTGGAACCCATTCTCTCTAGCGGAATACCTTGCTCAGCCTCAAAGTGATGAGGCAGACTTGGTTGACTCCCCATGGGAAGCCTTCCCCTCTGGAGAGGGGGGAAAGGGGAAGAAGTGGGAGGAGGAGAGGGAGTGGAAATTGGGATTGGTATGTAAAATGAGAAAATCTTTTTTAATTAACTAATTAATTAATTTACACACACACACACAAAGCTTCCCATGACAGACAGAAACGACAGCTCCCAGAGACAACCCTAAATTCTCCAAAGAACTCCATGGGCATAGGCAACTCCTCCTGGGTTGTGGTAACACTAACCACTGAGCAAAGAGCGCTGACGGTGTTGACAACTAACTATAGCTTTATGAGTTTGGCAGCAGCAGGCACCCAGCCCCTCCCCGCAAGGCTGCAGCTGCCATTTAGTTAATTTATATGTAAAATTAGGCCTCACTTTTCCAGAGCCATTAGGTCTCCAATGGGAAAGGCAGACACAGAAAGGTTTGCCTTGCTGACTGACTTCACACTGAAAGATAAACCCACAGAACGGGTTTCAATGTTTTACTATTCCTTTATTTTAAAGACTTTGCTTTGCGATGACTGATCTCAGGCCCAACCATCTGAGTCTCATGGTATGAAAATAAAAGACTTGAAGTTAAGTAAGTTATGAGGATCTAAGAAAGTAATTTAAGACATGCAAATGCACATGGTGAAGGTCTAAGGAAGGAAATTGAGGTGAAAAATAAGAGATTTCTCACATTTCTTTCCCTCTACGCTATTGCTATATTAAGACTTCACAAGTTCAGAGGTTTTGGCAATGGTGGTGCACATCTTTAATCTCTGGAAACAGAGGCAGGTGGATCTCTCTGAGTTTGAGGCCAGCCTGGTCTATGGAGTGAGTTCCAGGACAGCCAGGCTATGCATAGAAACTCTGTCTCAAAAAAACAAAAACAAAAAGAGTTTAGAATTTTAACATTACTCAATGGAGTTCTGATAAGCTATTAATCTAGCACTACTAAAGTATTGCTAATGTCATCATAGTCAGAAGCTCAATATTTTACATTTCCTTGGTTATTTTCTAAGTTTAGACTTAAAAGTGCTTCTCATCATACTGAAAACATCTCTGTCATATCTATCTATCTATCTGTCTGTCTGTCTGTCTATATATAAACATAAACATACTTATACATGCACACACAAAAAAAAAATCCAGTCCTCTGGACAGAGGAAAGCATGCTCACATTTTTAACTCACAGCCATAGCTTCTGCCATGACTCGCATACCTGAGTCTACTCCAGCTGTCTTACAGACACCTGTTAGCTGCTTTTTCTGCAGGTGCATTTTCAGTGCAAATTTAAAACAGTGGTAATGCTAATATGTCTATGACTTTATCACTTTTTGTAAACTTAAGAATTTAATGCAAACTTCAGGTAGTCACAACTTGGATCCACCTGTGACAGGTAAGTACCCCTGTCAATCAACAGCTACACGAGGGATTGTGTAAATCCCTCTGGGTGCCCCTCACATGTGTGTGACCCCCCTCCCCTCCCTCTGCTTCTCTCTGTATTCCCCTCCTCCTCTCCCCCCTCCCCTTCTGTGTCCTTTCCCTCCCTCCCTGTTCCTCACCTCTCTGCTGCACTGTTAATATCTCCACAACGGCGTAGTTGAATCTGCAGAACGTGTGCACCTTGGCCCGCTTCTGGTCCAGGAAACCCTTCTGGCTGTTCCAGTACTCTGCTTGGATCTGTCCCAGCTTAGTCACTGCTTGGTACTTGCCCACTTCGCTGTCAAATCGCAAGTGTTCCTCCTGGTTATAGATGTGTCGCTGCAAGTACCGCACCCGCTCCATCCCATTGGAGTAATGGCATTCGCTTTTAACTTGTTGCAAGAAACGAGCTGTGGAGACAGAAGTGTCACCTGCCCAAGTGACTCTCTCTCAGGGACCCGACACCTCAAAGCCATAAGTCCCTCTTCAGATACCCAAACCAGCTGGGCATGAATGCCTTGAACCATCTCTGCCTACACTGCACTCTCTCTCTCTCTCTCTCTCTCTCTCTCTCACTCTCTCTCGCTTTCTCTCGCACAAATAATAAAACCCAGAGACAGAAATTGGGGTTCAATCCAAATACCAGAAAAGCAAGGCAGCCAAGCCACTAGAGAGGTCTTACCTCTACCAAGGCTGGGCAACCATAGACTAAGCAAACTAAGCCTCTCTCTCCTCCCATTCTACATTCCCTCTAATGCTGGGATTAAAAGCACGTGACTTCCTAGTACTGAGATTAAAGGTGTGAGCCACCACCACCTGGATTTGTTTCTCTATTAATTTGTGTAGCCCAAGGTAGCCTTGAACTCACAGATCCATCTGCCTCTGTCTCCCAAATCCTGGGGTTAAAGGTGTGTGTCACCATTATCTGACCTCTAGTGGCTTTAACTTTGCCTCTGGTCTTCAGGCAAGGTTTATTTATTAAAATACGAATAATATCCCACTACAATCTCTAACAAAATCCATAAAAGAAAAGGACCCAGATTCTGGGAAAACCTACCTTCACTGCCAGAGAAAGCACAAACTCTCCACCCTTTTACTAGCCCGTGCCTCCCCTCATTTCTTTAGTCCTTGTCTATGACCTCCAGATCCCAAATGGGTGGAGAAGTTGATCGGCCATTCCATTTCCCGCTTCTCCCCGTCTTGGTCAAGAATACATCCTCTGCCGAGGCTGTCAAGATGGTTCAAGGGTAAGGCACTTGCCTTCAGAGCGTGAGAATCCAAGTTTGATTCCCAGAGCTCACAGCTTTAACCCTGTGAGGGGAGACAGAGAGATAGATCCAGGAGTCTCACAGGCCACTAGCCTAGCCTAGCCTAGCCTAGCTCCAGACCTATCAAAGAGCATATCCCCAAAATAAAACAAAAACCATCCAAGGAATGGCAGGGATGTCTCCCACACAAACAACCTCTGCTGCTCAGAAAGGGTGGAAGTGTTACTACTGACCCACAGTCCAGAAAAGAACAGTCCAGAAGGGACTGGTAGTGACCACTGCAGTCAGGTCACCTCCTCAAAGATCAGCACCCAAAGGGTGCATTACTGTTATTCCAGAGGCAGAGGGGGCCCTGGAGCAGGGGACACCATTGATTCCATGCCCACAATGTCCTAATGGAGACCATACACAGTAACTGTTCAAGGCTGTGCCTCAGCCTGACAGCTGCCTCCCACCTTCACACTCAAGCCTCTTCACCCTTTCTAGAATATCCTGCCAACGGCTCCTTAGGGCTGGCAGCAACCCAGGCCTGTGCTGCCTCTGGGGATCCAAAGAGGAGAAAGCAACGACCTCCTCTCATTCCTGCAGCTTAAAATTCTGAAGTGAGAACCCAAAGGGAAACGGTCAAGACGCCATCCCAGGGCGAGACGTGTCAGGAGAAGGGTGCGGCTCTGTAAACCGGAAACGGCAGGGAGACCGGAGTGACAGCGGAACCAGAGACACGCTCTGGGGAACGGAACGACAGTTAGTGTCAAGGGTGGTTAAGTCGGTCTCAGACGGGAAGGGTGGTGGCTACAAGTGTTACGGAGGGGTGCACGCGTGAGGTGAGGTGAAACCATGCATAAAAACTTGAGAGAGTTCATGAACTTAGTCAAGAAAACAGAGGACAATGGATCTCAGAATGTGAGGGCGCAGGCGAGAGGTGAGCTGGAGGGATCATGGGGAGCCAAGCACTTAAAAGCCGGGCGTTGGTGTAGGACTTTGGGCTTTTCCTAAGTAATAGGAAACTGCTGAAGAAGTTTCCAGAAAGTTAAACCATGATCCCAACACTGACCCAGAGTCTCTGACCTGAATGACAGATCCAGAGAATTCACAAGCCAGATCTTTTTAAAATGCAATGCCAAATTCATTTGTCAAATATGACCGAAGGGGGAAGGTGATGAGATTCAATCCTCTTTCACGGTCCCAGGCCACAGAATGTAGCAGAAAACTTAAAGTACAGCTATGTGAAAACAAAACCAAACTGGCCTCCAACCCGCCCTGGGTTCTCAGAAGGACGGCTCAACACAGCTCACGGGGGCCACGGCTCTAAGGCTGCCTTAGCTCCCAAGGAGAAAGCGAACTAACCCACCACCCAGCTAAGTTTCCACACGGGAAGCTCAGCTTTTTACTCAAAACAGAAACATAATACAACATAGGATACAAACACGCATATGAAGTTCTATTTTTAAGGAGAAACCTCTTTGTCTGGCATAGCTCAACACAATGAAGACAAGCCCTGTGCAGGGGTTAATTTAACCCCATGATTATCAATCCTCTCCAGGCCCTGAGGACTATGACACAAGGCTGGAAATGATACTGGAGATGCTCCAGGAAGAAACTGGAAAGCAATAACTGATACATGGGGCCGCTCACACAGATCTGAGAGCACAGGCATCCACAGTCCTATTTGGGGAAACAATTCGGACTTCATGTGAGGACAGTGGGCAGTCATAGAAAATATCAGTAGATTCAAGGGACTTGACTTGGACAGTGAGAAGTCGGTCCCTCCCTTCCCCCCCTCCCCCAGCAGCTCAGCGTCTGAGGTGTGCACTTACGTCGGGGGTCCCTGACCAAAGCCACAAGAGGACTCAGCACCATCAGTGTCAGGACCACAGCTTCCACCCAGGGGCATCTGGGAAGCCACAGACACATCATGCTGGAGGAGAGGAGGTGGTCTCACACCCTGAAAACTGTCTCCTCTCTCCATCTACACTGCAGGTCAGAAGACCCAGGGGATTCGCTGCTTTGGTGCTGTGCTGAGTAAGGCCGATGCTGAGGAGCCAATCAGCATCAGATGTGAGCAGCATCATCAGTTACTAGTTAGAAATTCAGTATGAGGGTCCTCTATGAAACCAGCAATTTCTTTTTTAATTTAGTATTTTTAATGCTTGATCCAGTCGCAGCTGAAACGCTTTCATCCAGCCACAGTGCTGAGCTGGCTCTGCAATGGTGTCACTCATTCACCAGTTTGGGCACTGGACGAGCACCTCCCCTACACAGGGCTGCTGGGACTACTGTGTGTTTGAAGCTTGTGGGAGCCAAGGAGGTGAAGGAAGACGGCTGCGAGTCAGCCACCTTAAACCTGGTGCTCACTGCACGCAGCTTGCTGATGCCCATGTCAAAGGCAATATCAGTGCATCCATTTCAGATGAAGTCACCACTGTCTCTCACATTTCCCAGAGCTGGAGAAGGCTGTGGTGCTGTGGACATCTCCAGGAGCGGCTTTCCAGTCTCCCCTGGTAACCGATGATGTGGCAGAACTCAGGCTCTTGATTGGATAGTGGAATCTGCACTTCTTCAGTTAGGGAAATCCCTGACAAGCTAAAGGAAACTGAAGGTTAGTCATGGTGTGGTTCTGACATGAGGGGCTTCTCCAGATCAGCTCCTGAACTGTTGCTGATTTCAGCGGAGCCTCCAGAAGCTCAGGTGAGGGTCCCCGTGGTTCTCCACAGCCCAGTCCTCAAGGGAGACACCCAAAGCAGAGGCTGGGTGTATGTGGACTTTTTTGTCCGGGTCACCAGTTCCCCAATAACCAAAGCGGAGACATAATAAATTATAAATGCTCAGCCGATAGCTTAGGCTTGTTACTAACTACCTCTTACAACTTAAATTAAGCCATATTTCTTATCCATGAACTACCAAGTGGCGTGGCACCTTTTTTCCGCATGGCAAGTCCATCTTGCTTCTCTCTGTGTCTCCTGGTAACTCTGTCCTTTATCCCCTTGCTCTTTTTCTCCCCTGTCCACAAGTCCAGCCCAACATCTTCCTGCCTAGCTATTGGCCACTAGCTCTTTATTAAACCAATGAGAGCAACACAGCTTCACAGTGCACAAAAAGACAATTCCATAACAGTTGAGCGTCCTGGGGGATGAGGGTGGGGTCCTGCCAGGTTTCAGTTGAAGTCCTGAGAGCAAGAGTCTGGGGGGGTGTGGGGTGTGCGGCACAGCTGGATCCGGACTGAAGCAGTTCTCTGACTTGGTGCACAGCGCTGGGAGATGTGTTCATCTCTGTGGGTGTCAGCTGGAGGCGAGGCTCCTCTTCCTGATGTCTCTGATTCAACTTACCTGGTTTTATATTCTTTAGCACAACACACTGAGGGCAGATCCAGAATTGCTGTGGCTGCTCAGGGAGGAAACTGGAATTCTCACAGCTGTGAAGATTAATATCATACAGGGAAAAGTATAGCAGGCTTTCTTTGGGGCCACCAACAAGCTCCTGTGTCATGACATGGAAACTTACTATTAGTTATGAACGCTCGGCTTTAACTTAGCTCTTATTTTAATCTATTTCTCTTTTTCTATGTTTTGCCTCTGTTTTTTTTTGTTGTTGTTGTTTTTGTTTTTGTTTTTTTTGTTGGGTTTTTTTTTTTTTTTTTGGTTTTTTGAGACAAGGTTTCTCTGTAGCTTTGGAGCCTGTCCTGGAACTAGGTCTTGTAGACCAGGCTGCTCTCGAACTAACAAAGATCCATCTCTGCCTCCCAAGTGCTGGGATTAAAGGCATGCGCCACCACCGCCCGGCTACCTCTGGTTTTTTTTAACCTTTCTTTCTTTCTGTTTGTCCTACTTTCCTGCTTCTCGTGTCTATTTGTCTGTCTGTCTGTCTGTCTGTCTGTCTGTCAGCTACCTGATTTCTGGGCCCAGGCATGTCCCTCTCTTTCTCCCTTGTTTTTTTCTCTCTTCTCTTCTCTTCTCTTCTCTTCTTTTCTCTTGCCTAGATTTCTCCTCCTATTTATTCCCTCTGCCCCCAGCCCCTCCTATCCCTCTCCTTCCTAGCTATTGGCCGTTCAGCTTTTTATTAGACCAATCAAGAGTTAGACAGGCAAGGTGAAACAAGTACAACATATTTTTACATAAGTAAACAAAAGCACATAAATGTGACACATCTTTGTTAAAATAACACCCCACAACAGAAGAGTTTAAGTTTGTTTTCCCCATCTAGATCTCCATGGCAAATCACCGACCTAACACTGAGCAGACTAAAGTACTAGCAAATTACCCAGCAACCTCACGCGTGCTGGGCAAGCACCTACCACTGAGTTACAGCTGCAGCCCACCTTCGACTTCAAGACAGAACTCAGTTTCACAGATAACCTTGACTTTACCATCCTCCCATCTTACCCTCTAGACTAGCTAAGATCACGGAGTTGTGATCTAAAGGGTCCAAGTAGGAAGATTTATTTTCTTCAGATTCATTTCAGCGTTCTAGGACTCACCACCCTGCAGCTGCGTGTGGTGTGGACCGTGGGGCTGAGGAGATGATGCGGCCGGGACAGTGCTTACCACACAAGCTTGCCAGCTCAGCTTGACACAGCACCTATGCAAAAAGCTAGATGCGCAGCACGTCCAGGGTCTGGTGGCCAGGCAGCCCCTCCTCTCAGCAAGCCCAGGTCCCAGTAAGAGAGCCTGTCTCAAACAAGGTGCATGGCTCCTAAGGAATGACATCCTAACTGACCTCTGGCTTTGTGATATGTACACGCATATACACATGCACACCTCTACACACACACACACACACACACACACACACACGTACACATGCATACAAACATAATAGAAATCAAACTGCTCAGTCAATCTCTTTAAAATCCATCCTGTAAATCCTGTGGCTAGAATGTTGCTTATTTTACCAAAAATAAATAATAGTCTTTCAATAGCCGCTTCATCAATAACCCATCCCAGCTGATGAATAAGTTTCTAACTAACAGCATGAACCATTTGTTCAGGGTAATATTTTATAGAAGTAAAATCAACTTAAACAACTTATTGGCAGTCCTCAGAGTGTGTAGGGTGGGTGAGCTGCACCGGTTGCTATGGCATCCTTGACATCTTCCGCCAGTACACCCAGTACATCCCAACATCGAGGAGCTGCGCTCTGACAGCGTCCTCAGACACCAGAAGTAACTGAGTCACCATGCTCTGACAACCGAGAAAAGAACCCATCATTAAACCCAAAGGCCATTTTGGGCCCATTAGCCGCAGTGTGGCTACTAAAGTCTGCTACAGGCACGCCCCACCCCCGCACACTGTCTGATGGAAGGTGAGTGCCGCCTGGCGGGCAACCCATCCATTTTCTTTTTAGTAAAACCTGAAGCTCAGCAGAGACCAACTAGGAAGCACACACTTCCTGGGAAAACGCAGCGTGGGGGAGGGGCAGGTTAGCTAAAGTTGGGCTAACTGCTGCCTTCTCAAAGAATTGGGGGGAGGGGTCAGAGCTGCCAGCCGGACTCTCGCCCCATCTCTTTAGAGAGAGGAAAGCATTGTTTGAAGGCCATCACTTACCACCATCGGGTTTCAATGCAGAAAACTGAGATGCTCACCCAATAGGAAGGAGCTCAGTGGAACTTTCACCGTGAAGAGCAGAGCTGAATGTGTGGGACATCCTTAAATAGGTCAGCCTACAGCAAATCCTAACATTGTCCCGTGGACTTTAACCATTGCCTGGCCCAGGAAGACAGGGACACGTGCTAGGCGAGTAAATCAAACGCCCAATCCTTGTAAAGCAATTATTTGAAATACATATAATTTTGTCATCTATTGAGATGACTGCAGCGTGGAGTGATGGCTAAGAGCACTTGCTGCTCTTTCAGAGGACCCGACTTTGGCTACAAGCACTCCCGTTGGGTAGCTCACAGCATCTGTCACAGCAGCTCCAAGCAAATCCCTTCCTCTGGCCTTCCTCTGCCTCACACACGCACACCCACAGCACACACCAACACGCACACAATTTAAAAGAAAATAACACGCACTTCAAATAAATAACTAAACATGAAAGCCACCTTGCACGCTCATGAGACGCGTGTTTGTCCAGCGCAGCACAATCCAAGGATGCTGGCTTGGCCCTGACCTGCTGCAGTCCTGCTCTAGGAAACCCTAAGTCTTCAGCTTGAAGTCTGGCAATTACACAGCTGTTTCTACACTGCAGTCACAGCAGAGACAGCTTCAGGTCCGAGCTGAGGTCTCTAGCAGGTGCCATGTGCTGCTGTTTACTGGTGGTCACTGTGCATTGTGATTGCATCTTCCTGTACTGGGGATGGAACTCGGGGCTTGTCCCTGCTTCCATGTTACTGCAGCACAATCCTCCATGACTGAATGTGCAGTCAGCCAGGATGCCTATCAATGGATGAGCGATAAAGTAAAAGACTGAAAGTTTCATCTACTGAGAAACTAAAATCACATGGATATAGACAGATTCTGGTGCATGTTTCGGTTTGTATGTATCTGTTTCAATTGTGCGCATACATGGATATGTATATGTATTTACCTAGGCATGTGTCTAAACTCAAAAGGAAAGAATGTGGGAGGATTACGTCCCTGAACTGTTTTACTTAGAAACCCTGACCAAAGAGGAAGCAACACACTCGATGCTTCTTCGTTCTCCCCCGGCACAGGGATCCCTGCCCTCCCAATCCACAGGTCAAGGAGGTCCAGGTGTGACACGCTTAACCGCCAGTCCAGGGTGCACAGCTGTTAACTGTGGCAGCATCAGTGTGCAGCTAACTCTGCAGATGCCCTGAGAGCAAGGGCTGTCAGCCATGGCGGTTCCCAAGCAGACTCCATGGGATGCACCACCCAGCCTGCAGACCCGAAGAAGCTTGTTGCTGGGGCGGAGGGCACTATAGAGACCTCAGCTAGACATCACCTGGGAGCCACAGACGAGGAACAAGGCCTCAAGCTCCATATGTACCCCAGGCTGGCCCCAAACTTGCAATTCCTCTGACTCAAGTCTTGCAACTTCAAGAAAACAGGCATACACCACCACACCCAGCTTAGAGCCAAGAGATTTTTAAACAATGGTACAGAAATAACCAATGTGTGACCGAATGACCTCAGGACATGGTAGTTTAGTAGGAAAAATATGCATGTGTGACATTGCTGCTTCTGAAGTCCCACAGTCTAGTCTCACATTCCAAAGATGACTGCCATAACCACACTACAAGGCTTTTCACTTCTTGTCGGATCTTATAGGCTCGGGTCTTCATTGGTCTTTCCATTGAATGTCATGACTGGGGTAGAAAGGTCATGTGTGTTTTCCATTACACTGAAGTGTCTTCTTTCCATACTGAATTTATCGGGAACTTCAGTCGTGGAAGAATGTTTAAATTTGAAAACATTTTTTTCCACTAATACTGAGGATGTGGTTTGATTTTTCTTGAACTTTCTACCACCTTTTCTGGTGTGTCTGATGAAACACCCTTGCATCCCTGGGACAGCCCTCACTAGTATATAAGTGTTCCATGCGTGCATCCCTGGGACAGTCCTCGCTAGTCATGGTATGTATGTGTTCCATGTGTGCATCCCTGGTACAGTCCTTGCTAGTCACAGTATGTATGTCTCCATGTGTGCATCCCTGGGACAGCCCTCGCTAGTCACGGTATGAGAGTCTCCCCTGTGTCTTGTTGATTAGGTTTACTGGTATTGAGTTGAGGTCTTTTGTACACCTGTGTCTTGGGTGTCATTGGCTCACCATGTCCTTGTTTGATTACGGTATCAAGAAAATGGTGCTCAGCTAGAGAGAGCTTGGAAGCATTTCCTCTGCAGTTATGCAGAATCTTAAGCAGGAAGGCCTTTAGTTGGTCATTAAATGTTTGGTAGAACTCACCTGTGAAGCAATTCTATCCTGGGTTTTCCATGGATGCACAAATTTTCTGTTGTTGGCTCAGGCTCCTTACTCATGAACGGTTTGAGGTTTGTTCAGGTCATGACAACTTCAGCTAGGGTAGCTCCAAGGAAGCAAGAGAGAGGCACTGAGGGCCACAGGCTATGGCCGTTAGATCTGTGAGGCCTTTCATGTCAAAAGCAATAGTGAACCACTATTCTCTGCAGCTGGCTTCCTCAGCGAGAGCCCGTGGAGCGCCAGCAGTTGAGTGGCATTCCCACCAGGGTCCTTAGTGGGATTAGAAGCAGCTGTGAAGACAGAGGCCCCAGCAGAATAGCTCCTGTGGGACTCCTGGGAGGTCACTGGCCCCAGGGATCCGGTCACCTCACTGATCCTGGATATCCTCACCTTGTTATCTACCCCCAGTAGCAACAGGGACCCTCACTGTGCAAGTCTCCCTGTCGACCCAGCACAGGGTCCCTTCTGTAAGCTCTTAATCTCACTGGTAAAGATTTTAAAACCAGACAAGGAAAACTTGCATTGAAACTTGGACACCAAGCTGAGGTAGCAATCTATCTTGTAAAATGTTATGCAAACAAATCCTAATTCTATTATGTTGTGCTATTACCACAGTCAAGGTTATATAGTTAAGGGTTTAGAGAGTCGGGAATTTTTAAATTACTATTGAAATTCTAGTGATCTAAATTTATAGATAGGAAACTTTCTAAATTACTTTCTTACCAACTTACACCATAAAAACTGAGTTATGATTGTAACCATAAAGGTTGACGCAAAACAAAGTCCTAAAGGTGGGGCCTCTGAAGCTAGAGGGCAGCGCTCCTCTTCTAGAGCTGGCTGCTTACCCTAGGAAACACGGCTTCAGACAGGAGGCCTTCAGCACTGCAGGAAAACATGGCTTTGAGCATATCACATGGGCTTTGTGATCAGAAGCCCAGCCATTTGTTGCTGGGTAACTTCCACTGTTTGCCATCTTGAAAGAGTGCTGGGGAGGGGGGCGTAATGGGTTACAGGGGGAAAATGAAGTTTACTTGGGGTGGTGAAGGTTACTGGGGGCTGCTTGGGTACTTTAAGCTGCCTACTGAACAGCCTTGAAACTAGCAGACTTCAGCAAGAGGTACTTAGTACTTTGTTACCAACATGGGAGTGTGAAACCCCATTTGGTGGCTTAGTCTTCAGTACCACACACCTCCCGACTCTGTTGCCTGGCTCAATGTCTTCACTTCCCTTGTTCATCTTCATTTGAAGGCTCTTACTTTTAAGATTTTTTTCACCTTCTTAACAAAGAAACATTTATAAAGCTACCCTGCTGAAGGTACTCAACATGAAATAGACAAAGTATCTTGAGCCAAAGTCTCCGGACTATCAGAAACTATTGTAAAAACCAATAGCAGGGGCCTCGAGTGTGAGCACCAAGGTGTCCTTAAATCTGGTCTCACGAAAGCCCTTACCTCTTTAACTCTAGGGACTTCTTTCTCTTGCCTCTTGGAAGTTCTGAGACTTTATTATGACACCAATTCCGGAACCTTCACAGACCATATCCTGCTTAGAATCGATGAACCTAAGCCACACAATTACCAGGAGGCCCTCCGCACCCTTGTCTACAAGGGTCTCCCTGACACGCAGGCTCTCAGGGCTCAGCGGCTGTGAGTCTGCGGCACTTGTTTTATCTTGATCTCTCTCTTACAAAAGAATCCAGATGCTGTGGAACCCACTGAGGACACTGACCGGAAGATGGCAGGCTTGGGTAAGAGCCAGCTTCCTCTCTGGCATTTCCTCGATACCTACTCTCTCAAGTCTTGTCTTGGGGGCATTAATGGAACTGGCTTGCTTTCTTACCTGGTATCTTTCAGCCCCAATACCCGCTTTTCATTCTGACTGATTCCTGAGGGAAAGTTGCCCATGGTGACCTCATCTCTAGAGCAATCATTTCTGGCCTTTTGAAGTTTGAACTCTCAGACAGAGTAACCACCGCCCACAGTACCAGAACATGCCACAGCCCCCCGCCATCCTTCCTGCTATTCACTGCCTCAGCAACAAAAATTAAGTACATCATCCCTTCCCCCCACACACGGGATGACTGTTTCCAAAAGCCCACGCTAAGCTGCTTTATGGGACTTCCTCTGAGCCCACCATCCGAGCTTCTCTCAATTTCACCAGAATTTGACACTCTTGTGGTGGAGACCAGCTGCTGACTTCGGGAAATAGATTCAGAGCAAATCTCTCTGGAGGCGAAGGGTTCGGCAGCAGGATTCTCTCACAAACATCTAAAAGGACTCAGCAGACATAAGCCCGGTCTGTCAGTCGGGGCTGAGGTCACATCATGAGGTGGGTCTCCACTAGTGCTTCTTGGAAGCATCCCTGATGGTGGGCGACCTACTTCCTTGGCATTCAGAGCTCCATAATCTTCAGGCTTCCACGGCCACAGACAAGACTTCTGGTTGCTATGGACACATTCCCCCATTCATTGTCTTTTCTGCTCTATCTTAAACATCAAATACAAACCAACCATATAGATATACAGACAGTCCTAGCGGGCATCATCCTCCAGACCGGGTGACAAAGTTCACAAGCATCCATCTCATCAGTCGGCTCAGCGAGCGACTCCAAGGTCACTGACAGGAAATGTCCGTCTCTCATCTGGCACACATTAATATCACTGCCTTCCGACGGCACTTTCCAGGGCCTCCAAAACCAAAGGTTGCTCATCCGTGCAAAAAAAAAAAATTGAGTATGACATCCTACATGTGTATCTGTAAATGTTACAAATGTACAAATATACTAATATTTATGTTTTAAACAAAATGGGAAATGTATACATAAAAGGTTAAATTATAAACACACACCAAAAAAGAAGTTCTAATTATTTTCTTCACCCCTCAGAGGACTGCTTTGCCAGACCACTGATCTCCCCCAACCTCCTCCTGTTCCACTGACGACCTCCCTCCGATTGCCCACTTTAAAGCCAGGGCTTTTACAAAAACAAGAGAACAAGTGTAAGGGCTAAAAACTGGGCTGGGGCCGGAATGACAGAAGCATGAGGAAGGGAACTCCAGAAGCTGGGTTTGCCCGTACGGTTTGTGATCCCTGTGTGCGGAAGACAAAGTCTGCAGAAGAATAAGGAACCAAAGCCATCCTCAGTTACATAGTGAGTTCAAGGCCAGTTTGGGCTATGTGAGACCCCATCTAAACAATAAATAAGTTAAAGAGTTGAGGGAAGGGGCTGGAGAGATGGCTCAGTGGTTAAGAGTATTGCCTGCTCTTCCAAAGGTCCTGAGTTCAATTCCCAGCAACCACATGGTGGCTCACAACCATCTGTAATGAGGTCTGGTGCCCTCTTCTGGCCTGCAGGCATACACACAGACAGAATATTGTATACATAATAAATAAATAAATACTTTAAAAAAAAGAGTTGAGGGAAAAGGGAGGAGGGCAGGCGGTGGCCTTAAGCAATGACGTGGACCAAAGCCGATGGGTCTCTTTCTGTTTCAGAAATAATTTTGGCTGCCGTCCTGACTCTGCTGGGCCTCATTATCCTGTGTATTCTGTTAGCAAGATGGACACGGCGTAGACAAAATGGTGAGCAACCATGATGACTCCCCATGAAAGTCTCAGAGGAAGGGAAGCTGAGAGGCAGCCCCACAGCGACAGACTTTGCTGCTGTGCTCAGAGTGCCCCACACAGGCGTCAGAGGTCTGACCCTGCCAGTGACTCTGCTCAGAGTAAAATTCCAGAGTTCACACCATCAGCACAGTCAACAGAAACAGAAGAGTTAGTGAGAGGAATAAGAACACTTTAAAACCAAATCTATCTCAGTTCCAAAGACTCAAGTCTGAAAATGTGGGAAAACAAGATGCTGGCAGATGCCACATCTGACTGTGTGCAGAAAAAAACCTCGTGAAAGCGTGGGAGACAGTAATGCAAACACTTGGTGGTACCTGTAAGAGGAACTGGACAGGGCCCCAGAATTAAGGTCCCGCTCCACAGAATCCTCCTCCATGCCTGTCCTGCTTCCTTCTGTCACCTGCATGCCCCAGACTTCCTCTCCTTAGTACCTGTGAACCCTCAGAGAGAAAGCGAGTTAGCATGACAGGGCTGGATGGGGACACTGGAAAGGAGGACTTGGCGTCCTGTTAGGAGGACTGCTGGGGGGGGGAGCAAAGCTTAGAGCACAGAAGGTTGGGTCAGGAAGAACACCTCTGTCAATAGCTAATGGAAACATTTGCCTACCCCTTCCACAGTGGCACAAATCTCCAGAATCAACTCAGAACAGTGTGAGTATCTGACGCAGTGAGCGATGAAGTGCTTTGCACGTGGCTGGCTCACCTGTGTGCTTGCAGAACTGCATTTCTAAGGGAATCCTGTCAGAGATCTCCTAGAATGGATCAGTAGTGCATGAGCATGCATGGTTGGGAGGCTCCTCTCAGTGGCAGCAGAAACACTAAGCCTTGGGATCAGCAGACCCCTCAGCCATTAAACTGATTGCTCAGTGGGAGATCTAAGTCTCGCTGTGAAGAGGCCTCCATAACAGTAGCTGGACAGAAGGCTCTAACAGCCAGGAAAGGTTAGAGTGGATTGGGCTAAGGTTGCTTTGATGAGGAGGGAAAGATAGCAACATCTTTGAGAGTGAGCCCAGGACGCTGCAGGGGAAGAGGGAGCTGGGTGCTGCAGTGCCACCCTGGAAGTCTGGTTTATGTTAACTCTTATGTGTGTAAGTAAAGTCGCGCCGAGACCACAGTCACGGAGCTCTCTCTCCTTTCTCCCTAGGTGCTGGGCTTCTGGACAATGAGGATGGTAGGGACAAAGATTAGGAGCTGCAGACAGTTCATGAAGAACGTGTTGCTTCTTCTTGCTTTCAGCGTCATGTGTACAAGCAGCAGACTCTGCCCTTGTGGCTTCCAGCTGCCTTGCTCTGTGCTCATGCAGATGCAAAACAGCTGGGCCTTTTCTCCAAAAGGGCAACCATCTCTCCTTAAGATCATTGAAATAATTCATTTCCTCCTCTTGTTTAAGCCCATCCCCAGGATCTATAAGAACCCTTATAAAAACAGTTCCACAGATGTTTAAATAGGATAAAAGGGGCTGGAGACAGGTTCAGTGGTTGAGAGCAAGCACATACATGTAGGCAAAACACCAAGACCATACACATAAAACACATTTTAAGTGGACAAAACACATAGTTTATGGATTGTCATGAAGGTTAAATAGCATATTGAAGAGATACTTTGAAAGCTATACAATAAAATGAGACACACAAAATTTATGAACCCTGTTTTTAAAAATGAAGTTAATAATCTAAACAGCTGATACCCATCCATGCCTCACTACTAAAGGAGAAGCTGGGTTCTGAGTTGAGGCTCATGACTCCAATGCTCAGATTCTAAACTAAGTTCACCCACTTGACTTAGAGAAAGAGGGTTATTGAGTGCTAGATTTCAGTATTTAGCATTTTTTATAGTTAGATTATCCACCAAATTTAGCCATATAGGCTGGAGTAATTTGAAATAAAACATCTCCAGAAACACGATGGCTAGGAGGAGAGTCCAAGGCACTGAGGTAGTCTGCAGGGACTCACACGAGCCTCTGGTTTCAGTTGCCATCCATGTCCTTCTCTCTGTCATCTCGGCATTAGAACTGTTCTCCCTCCAAGCTTTCTCCCAATGGCTGCCTGTGGATGTGCCCTCGACTCACTCTCCCGGAAGTCACACCCAGATCTCATTAGCAGCTGCTAGACTTGCCCCTCATTCTTGTTTGAAGCCAATTGGACCCACCAACCAATCTAAACCTAAAGGACCATGAAGCTTTGGGTTGTAGAAGCAATCACACACACACACAAACATATATCCCCAAGAGTTGAGGAATGTTGGATCACACAGTTTGCTGCGAATACCCTCCACCTACCTTCACCATCCCCTCCTCTCTGTCCTTCTGGTCCATGACACACAAGAGAGGAGAGTGAGGAACTTCTGAACCCTCTTTATTTTCTGAAATCAAAGACAAAAAGAGTGGGAAGAGTGGGGCAGTCTGGGAAAGTGCTGAACCCTTTCTTTTAAAGTCTTGGTGTGGGCTGGCGGTAAATTTATTTCTTGGTGAGACATTGGTAACAGTCTGTTTTCTCTTTCGCACAAGGTATCGCCTCTGCGAGACCCAATAGAGGTAAAACAGGTAATCAGAATTTTACTTAATACATAGCGCAGACAGGCATATAATCAGTTGAGTCTCATTGTGTTTTGCTTCCTCTAGGATCCCGAAGTTCATTTTCAGCAGAAAGTGGTAAATATATTAGACACTGGTTTGTTAATGAATACATAAGTCTGTTTAGAAGACATTAAGAATCTTACATCTTTCTTCAGTCCTCTAGACATTGCATGTGATAATTGAAGTAAGTATATTTATGGTAAAATTAGAGGAAACGGCCATCTTCCTACTAGCATGAGGATCTGTGAGGCCTGTGCATTGCTCTTCATGTGATAAAACGCCTGAAAGAAACACCTTTAAAAGGGAGGGCTTGAGCTGGGTGCTGAGCAGGTGGTTCAGCCCATGGAGCCTTGATCCAGTTGCTCTGAAGCTGTGGCAAGGAGCAAGCACCATGGCAGGAGCAAGTGGGGACAGAAACTGCTGCGGGGAAGCAGAGAGCGCTCACTTCCACAGCAGCCCCTCCTGTTAATCCACAGTTCATAAATAAATCAATCAGCCATGCAGTGAGATCCAGTCCCCTCCCAAAGACCCCACTTCTGAATGCTGCCCTGGAGACCAAGCCTTCAACCTGAGACCTTCTAGAACACAGTCGGGATCCAAACCGCAGGTTCATGTTCATCCCACAGTACAAAATGCATCTAGTTCCTCTCTAAGGAACTCCGAAGTCTCGGTGCTTCCAGAAAAGGTCAAACACCCAAGTCCCATGTTTCCCCTCAGATTTGAAGCAAATTCTCAGCTCTGGGCATCTTCAAAAATCAGACCAACAGCTCACACAGCTCCTAGACACAGAAGCATGGGGTAAACATTCTCACTCTGAAAAAAAGAAGCAAAGCAACAGAAGGAAACTCAAACTAAGGCAGTTCCCAGCCCAGCACAGCCCAGAGTCCTCGAGCTCACATCAGCCCAGACAGAGGAAGTCCCAGCCCAGCACAGCCCAGAGTCCCTGAGCTCGCTTCAGTATCAGCAAGGAAGGTGGCACCATGTGAACTACTGGGTCTGCGAATCCCCATTCTACCTCTGCTGTCTGCAGCCCATCTAGGCTTTCTCCAGGACTGACTCCACTCACCACCTGTGGCTTCCCTCAGCAGGCGTCCCACGGTTCTTACACCCCCAACTTCTTAGGGTCTCCAATTGCGCCTTTAGCTCACATGCCCCCTCTCGTGGGCTGCATGCAGGCGTCCAGTTACAACCTGCACCAGAGCTGCTCAGCACCTCAGAAGTCTAGGAAGAAGCCTCCATTACTATGTAGCTCTTATATTCTGCATGCTTGGAAAAACATCACACAGATGCTGTGGGGACAGCAGGAGGGCCCCCGCCCTCCCTTGGATGGCCTCTGAGAGCCAGTGTGGTTGAGGAAAAAAACCTCAAACTTTGATACTTTTGATCCTGCCTGCCATGGGCAAAGTCCGCAGGCTTCATACGGTCCTGAAGCAGGCAGCTTCCTTTCAAGGACCCTAATCTCTTCACAACTTTCAAGCACTCCTTTGCTGGCCAAGGAGTGTTTGGCAGATCTTCCCACAACTTTGCCGCTCACAATTCTCACCTAAGCCCACTGGAAACAGCCATACCACTGCCTGAAGAGTGTGGAACCTTGAAACTCCCAGCCAACTGCCTCACGTCCGGGCCGTGTGTGGACATGTCTTCATCCTGTAAGCAATGGAGAAGAGAATCCCCAGGAGAGTCCTGATTCCCCTCTGAGACGTCAGTCCTGCCAGCATCTGGGTGGGGCTCAGGCACGGCTGGCTGCCCACAGAGCTCCGTTTTCAGCATCTAAGCTTTCCCTAGCCTGTCCTTGTACTTGCCCAAACTCCCCCACAAACAGTGCCAAGAGCTCTGAGCCGCAAGCAACCACCCCCATCCTGTCACCAGTTTCCTGTCAGATTTCCACCATGGGATAAAATACTTGAGGTAGACATAGATATTTATTTAAATATTTTATAGATAAAATATTTAATAGTAGACACTCAGTTCCTCTTCTCAGAGCTCTCCGTTGGTGGCTACTTTAGACCAGTCTGTGGTGGAGCAATGCTATGCCTCATGGATGCCAAGAAACAACCCCTCTTAATGCCACCACCCCCAAAGACACCATCTCCAAACACTGATGTTTTGAGGACCAACTCTGAGCACACAAGCTTGTGGGAGACACTTAAGACCCAAACTTAACACTCACCACCAACAAAAGTCAAGAAATCAAAGGTTTAGGGAAGTCTGGCAAATGTTCAGAAATGTTTGGATTCATGCTGTGAACTGACTTTGCAGGCAGCCTACCAGACCCCTCCTGCCTACCCTCCAAGCCGTCCAGAGCGACCTGAGACACCGATGGGGCAGCATGACCAAGAGCCGCCGCCGCCTCTGTGCCAAGCAGCGTCCTGTGGGACTCCGGGAGCCAGGAAGGGAATCTTAGAATAAAGACATTAAAATTATTGACAGCTTCACTCTAACCATTCACCTTCCCCACTGGGACAAACTCAAAGCTCAGGAAAGGCCCCTAAGGCCATCATTTCTCCCAGAAGGAAAAGTCTCAGCACACCGAACGAGTGCCCACATCCTCCAGCCATAAGGAACGCTGCCCATCAGAGTCAATTCCTCCTCCTATCTACAAAGGTGATCACCACCTTGAGTGACAGAGAGGTTGGGAGCAGGGAGAATAAGCTGCCAGGTGATGTCCCACAGACTCCATCAAGAACATTTCCCAAGAGCCACTTCAGATACCTTGCCTGGGACTCCCGACACTGCCCCCTCAATGGCTCACTTCCTAAGTGTCTCCCAAGGACAGCGTCTGGAAACAGCTCCGTCAGATGGATAAAAAGAATCAGCTATTTGCAAAATGCTGTCATCAAAAGTCCGGCCCACATACAAGTGGGCAATCCATAATCAATCCCATCTCTCAAGCTCAAGTAACTGAGGAGGAAGGAATACTTAGAGACTCGCATTCCCAAACCAGCCCTGCATTGATCCCAAAGCCAAGCAGAAGCCACGGGAGAAAATACCATCTGTATCACCAAAGAACCAGGTGCAAGAACAATAGACAAAATACCAACAGACCAAATTAAGTATTTCAAAAGAGAATCGTTTGCCATGATCAGTGGGGAATTTTTCCTGCATGCAAATCAATAAAGCGAAATTTTAAAATGAAGGAATGAAGTCATATGGCCACATCCAGATTTGTAGAAGATGCATTTGCAGAATCCACCATTCTTCCAGGATAAGTTAGGTACATACTGAAGGTACCTCAACAGATGGACCCCCCAAGTGACAGCTCTGAAGCTAACATCATCTTCCTGGGTGGAAACTGAATCATTTTCCTTTGTGGTCCTTTGGAAATCCTACCCAGAGCAATTTGACGAAAGGCATAGAAATCAGGAAGGGAGAAGCAGAATTCACCTGTTTGCAGATGCAGCCTTGTACATAGGACACCCCATGCTACATCAAAGTCCCCAAGGCCAAAGTTTTGCTGCAGTGCAGGAGCATCAAAAAAAATATACAGAAACCGGCAGCATTCTCTACACTGGTGGTGCACTATCTGAAAAAGCAAGGAAGAGGAAGATGTGCTCACCAAAGGCAGTACTGTGTTAAGGAAGCCGAGGAACACACGAGAAAACGGAAAGACATATGTGCTCTGGTTTGGGAGACTCGCCATGTTAAAACATCTGCGCTGGTTGTTTATGTCAACCGACACAGGCTAGGGTGACCAGGTGAGGGTCCCGCTGGGGAAATGCCTCTGAGATTGGCCTGTAAGCCTGGGGTGCATCTTATTGGT
This sequence comes from Ondatra zibethicus, assembly GCA_004026605.1. Taxonomy (NCBI): domain Eukaryota; kingdom Metazoa; phylum Chordata; class Mammalia; order Rodentia; family Cricetidae; genus Ondatra; species Ondatra zibethicus. The sequence goes on from PVIU01001651.1 coordinate 194,578, forward strand.
TGATGATTGATGTAGCCACGCCATCCCTGGGTGTGTGGTTCTGGGATGTAAGAATTCAGGCTGAGCAAGCCGTGAGGAGCAGTGGCTAAGCAGTGTCCCTCCACAGCTTCTGCTCCAGTTCCTGACTCCATGTTCCTGCTCTGTTTGAGTTCTTGTCCTGACTTTTCTCAGTGGACTGGAGGGGGGGTAATAACAAAATAATTAAATATAAAAGACCATGAATTTGAGGAGTGGGAGAGATGTGGAAGAACTTGGAGGGAGAAGCAAGGAAGAAACGATGTGGAATTCTCAACAAACAAGTTTGCAAATAAAAATAAATTCATACAAACAGAGATTAGAAAGGCAGTTTCTAAAGACCAAGGAACAGGCAATGCTAGTCAAAGGCACACACTTGTCACTCTAAGGGGACTAAGTCCTGACGAAATAATGACAGAATAACTAACGCGTGCTTGTAGTTTACCCTGTGAATGGCTTGGACGTATTCTCATCATGACAAGAAAGAGACAGTCTATGAACGGATGACTCGCTTATTTGCTTGAACGTGGTGATCATCTTGCAATTTTTATATCAAACCATCATGAAGCTACACAATCTTATGCCAATTGCACCCCAACACAGGCAGAAAAAGAAAACGTCACCCGAGTGCTAGAGGGCACCCCAGTGTCCAGATCACACAAACACCATGCTTAGTGTTAATGTGGGAGGTGGAGGGGAGCAACAGATCCCTGAAAATTAATTGCACTGTGGTAGGATTTGGACAGTGAAGTTCCCAGAGTTCAAAGAAGCATGGTCACTGTCTGGTGTTGTCACTGTGTCTCCTAATTCTTGGGGACTCACCTCCTGGGTGACAGTTACTCCTCAAAGCACATCCAACCAATGCCAGAAGCTACCTTGGTGTGAGAAACTTAAGGTTGCAAAGTAAAGCCGTTTGCAACAGGACGTAGAGAGAATCAACATGAACTCGGCACCCACTGTGTGCTGGCCCCCCCAGTGGGCACCCATCATCTCCTCTCTATGAGCAACCCAGACGTCCACATGTGTGAACTGCCCAGAGCTGTCCCTGCCATCACTGGCCACCCCAGCTTACAGCGGAGGCCACTGGGGATCCTCCAGGCTCGGGCAGCCCCACAGCAGGAGCCCAGCGCAGGGCTCCCTGTGCAGGGGACAGCTGGAATCTCTGCAACACAGCAGCTCTGAAGATGCGCACTGTCAGGGGGCCTTGGGATCAGCTCTTACTTAAATCAACATATTTACTAATACGACTACTCCTAACTGACAGAAGAGAAACGTTCATGAGAAATGGTAACGGCTTGTCCAAGGCTGTGGGATTGCAGATGACTCAAAGCAGATAGGCACATAGGATTTCTGGCCCTAACTTTATTTTTACATGACCTAACACTGCCCTGATTGCTCATTCCTGACTGTGGAGGCTTGCACCTTAGGGAAAAGTTGAATCTGGAGACATTTTACTGACATGTGGATAAGCCAAAATTTAAAACTCATGAAGACTAATGACTTTGCAATCCCCCTAAAAGTGGATCTATAAATCCCAACTATCCTAAGTTTTTGGAGTGCCTAAGCTCTGGCAAGTCTCTTTTACCACTTCTGAATATTAACCGGTCAACTGAGACTATGGAAGTCATGATGTTTGTTTATGTGCATGAAACTGAGTATTTATAGCTAAGTTTAAGTGAGTCATAGGTATGATAAGGCTGCTATGATAACTTAGACATTCTGAGATTTAATTAAATGCATGCTTACTATTACAGGAAAATGTATATACAGTGCCTAAGTGTTTCATTTTATAACAAACTTCAAACATATCCTGCATACAGGCCTGATTCAGATCCCTGCACTCACATAAAGCCAAATACAGAGACAGCATTGATGGGGACAGGGCAGAGGAAGGAGGAAGAGAGCAGGAAAAGAGAGAAGAAGGCGGAGGATGGCAGGAGATAACAAACTTCAGAGTTTTACACAGCCCTGTGTTGGGAACACAGCTCAGTGACAGAGTGCTTGCTTAGCATCTGTAAGGCCCAGTCTTAGGGTTTCTATTGCTGCAACGGACACCATGATCACAGCAATTTGGGGAGGAAAGGGTCTGTTTGGCTTACACTTCCATATCATCTAAGGAAGTTAAGACAGGAACTCACACAAGGCAGGGACCTGGAGGCAGGAGCTGATACAGAGGCCATGGAGGCTTACTCCCCATGGCTTGCTCAGCCTGCTTCCTTATAGAACCCAGGACCACCCCAGTCCAGGGATGGCACTGTCCACAATGGCTGGGCCCTCCCCCATCAATCACTAGTGAAGAGAATGTTCTACATGCTTGCCTTCAGCCCGATCTTACAGAGGCATTTCCTCAAATGAGCGCCCCCCCCCCGCCCCAGCTCAGTGACCTTAGCTCATGCCAAGTTGACATAAAACTATTCAGTACTATCCAGGCTCTAAGTTCAATTACCATGCCAGAATAAAGTCTTACAGCGACAGTGTTGGCAGCAGCTGACAGGCAAATTCTGATGACTGATCTCCTGAGTTTCTGTTTGTGTTTTAGCACTGTCTGTTATTTGTCTGAAAGGACCACCCGTCGACACCCTGGCGGTACAGTCAGCCAGCTCCCTGGGTGAGTATTCCCTGGCTTGTTTTCAATTCTGCCATGTTCTGCTTTGCAAGCCTTATTGTTTATATACTTGTTTTTGATTCTTTTTTAAGTGTTTTTTAAAATAAGATACAAAAATAATTAACACTGTATATAACACCCTCACTATGTATAAACACTGACTGTGTAAATACCCTCATTGTGTGTACACACCATGGTACAGTGTGCAAACCCATCTTCAGTGCATGTACACACCCTCAGTGTAAACCCATCAATGTGTGTATACACCTTCATTGTGTGAACCCAACCTCATTGTGTGTAAACACCTTCACATTTCTCAAGTAGTAAATAATGCTGCAATTCCTTTGCCCCCACCCTTTCTCTAAGACTTATAAGGGAATTATGCATGGTCTTTAATGTCTACTTGTGATAGTTATACAATCTATCACTGAACACCATGTATCATTATTTGTTGTTTTATAATTTTTACTGAAATGCCATCTCTTTGAGGCACCATTGCAATAGGCATTTTCCTCAAAACTGTAAACTGTAATTACAAAAATGTAATGTATGCATCTCGGTTGTGGACTGAAACCACAGCTTGTGAATATACAGTATTTTTCTATCATTTTCCCTCCCCATGCATCCTCGGGAGCTCCTCTCAATCTCTCGTGCTGTCTCTTGGCCGCTTCCAGCCCTCCCCCAGCACACACCCCTGTAACACAACATGTCAATCTTGTCAAGTCGATGCTTTCTTGGCTTTCCTTGCGTGGGTACCACAAGCTACTGTCTTAAACTGTGCCTTGGTGTTATAAAGGTTATGTTTCTAGGTACAAGGCCCTCCTCCAAATGATTTCTAAATTTGCTTCTGGAGGGTTATTTTGAAAATAAGTGGGGGATCAAATTTCTTATTTAGAAGCCGGCTGTCGTGCTGGGTCTGCTAACTGGTAGTCTCTGTCCCAAGGCCTTCTTTCTCTGTCGTGTTTGGCTTTGCTGTTCCACTGGATTTTCTTGGTTCACCTTAAATTTGTATTATTCATTCTTGATAACTGTTTTATTTTTTAATGGAGACAGTAGTTTTTAATTGGCTGTCTCCCAACAGGCCTTCTTCCCACGCCAACAGCTGTTTGTAAGCCGAGGACAATCGCTCCTTTAGTTCTAACCCCACAGATCTTTAACCTACATCTCACACACGATCGGCCTCTCAGTCCCGAGTGTGAGGAGTTGCTTCCCCACTTTTCCTCTGACTGAAAGTGCCCTGACTTCACACTCGGTCTCGAGCTCTCACCAAATACAGAGTGGAAGGCCGTTTGCTTCCGTACTTTATTTTTCTTGGTCATCCTTGGTTTAGTTATTGTTGATAAAATTTTCTATTTTGATGATTGTTACTAAGCAAAAATAGAATATTTTCTATAGAATAGAATAGACTTCTCTTTCTTCTTGCATTCTGAGTATTAGCCACACTGTTCCTGCATGTGTTACTAACTTCATTCGTCCTACTAAGGATTCAAGATTTCCCAATCTGTTGACTCGAATCTTTCTTTAACTATAAAAAATCTCCTCCCTTAATGGCCCTGGCTACGCCCGTGCCTTCCACCCCCATCTACAGCCGACAGCTTCTCTCTGTAGAGCTGGCACACGTGAGAATAAGGTCAAGGATTCTCTTCATGGCGCAGTTCTCAGTACCCCCTTCTCATCTGTGTTCAATTAGACCCGTGTCTGAAGATCAGTGGTTTGTGATGGGGGGGGGGGTGTGCATAGCCCAGGCTAGCCTTCGATTCAGGTTCTCCGAGCGCTGGCGGCTAGAGAGTAGCACCACACCAACTTGTGAGCAAGTTCCGCCTGGACGCTAAGTGCCCCTTCTCTCAGTCACAGCCTGAGCAGCCGAGTTCATCTTTTCCAGTGCCTCAGCCTCTTCAGTTAAGGGCTCCAACCCCTGCTGCCCGCCGAGGAGTGAGCAGCTCTTGAAAATGGTCCAGGACATAATGTAGTGTGAGAACCATTGCTGTATTTCAGGTGTGGGTATTCGTTCAAGCAGGTCGAGAAAGAAGTACAGAGGCACCTTAAGGAAAAATTTAGCCTTTTCCAGCTGCAGGGTGGATTCCCCTCTCATCTCTCTGGACTCAGCCACCTTGGCTGAGCAAAGGGCCCTTTTCTTGTTAACAATTCACACTTTTAGCAAGTCAATTCCATGTACCAAAGTCTTGGATCTAAACCCCCCAGAGGGACAATGCCAAATGCAAATTCTCAGATAAGGGTACCGCAGTTTTCTGGGTTTTCTTTGAACGAAGTTTGTCTGGGCTTTGCACCTTTGGGAAACTCTCACAGGACTCACATATGTTATGCAGATTCAGCAGCAGGTGCGGAAGACAAAGGGCAGATTAGGGTTACCTGCTGACGTGGACTGGTGTGCACGAGCCAGCTGCAGCAGTGTAGGGGTCCTCTCTTACAAACCATTACCTCTACACTAACATGATTTTTGTTTTTGTGTTTTTTACTATTCATCAGCTTTAAACCAAGGACCACCACGTAAGTTTTTCTTAAGCATTTTTCAATATCTGATGTCATCAGACTCCCACACTTTCTTACCAGTTTTCTGATAAGGCAAGGTGACCGAACTTGGAGCTCCAGATTCTGTAGCTAGCCTTCACTGGCCATCCTTCACGACATTTAAACCATCACCTGCCTCATGGTTTAAGTCAGTTACATAAGTAATTACAGCAATCAGCTTTAAGGTTCTCAAAAGTGAGGAAGACAAATGAGTCTCCCAGGCCAGATTCCAGGAAAACAAATGTGTTTCCTAAATAAAGGAAAGATGAAGAGAACAGAAGGGGGCTTTTTTTTTAAGTAAGGATATCAAGGATAAATTAAAAAAAATAATCCCAATTAGACAGTTTAGTTTTTTCCCCCAGACCTATATGCTTGAGATAATTTTCCACTCTGATTATTGTTTATCTGAATTCAAATTAAAGCCAATTTTCTAGGGGTAAAATCATTCCATCTTGTCCAAATGTATATCAGATTATTTGAAAACATAGTTCACAACCCCCCCCAAGCCCCTATGCACCACAGCCTGGGGGGGGGGGGCCTTGTAACCAGATGACCTTATTCATCCCAGGTGTCAAAGCTGTTGCCATCAATTGACACCTATTCTTAAAACAGTGGAAGGGTCTCACTGGCTCTCCCTCCTCAGGCCACAGCCCCTGGAGCCCCCACACACACACTGCGCAGAGAGCTCACTGCCTTCCCTCCAATCTTAAAGGAACTCCCGAATGAACCACTGCTAAGCCAGTCCACCTGCGGGGTACTTTGGTCAGCATATTTATCTTAATTATTAAACTCAAATACTTCTTAGATGGGGGATGGACTTTTCAAGTAGACAACACCCATGACAGCTCATCCTGCCAGTCCTGAGACTCTGTGTGCACAGGAACTTTCTGTGTGGGTGCTTGTGTGCGTGTGTGTATACATGTGTGTGCGTGCCTGTGTGTGTGTGCCTGTGCATATGTCCCTGAAGACACCTAAGGGTGCTGATCATCAAACAGCACAGCGATGAACAGTCTGTCTACCTAGGATGAAGACTTAGCTCACACTGCAGGGCAGCCTCTGTTCCCATTTGAAGGACTCTCCCCAGAAACTGCCCTGGATCCCATTACTTTCTGTAGGGTTTGGCAGGGTACCCAAGCTTTGTGCCTCTCTGCTTCCACTCCAAGGGTGCACAGACTCAGCCCTCTCTGCCCCTCTCTGTCTCTCCACACTTACAGGGTCCTTCTCCCCACAGTGTTCCCAGCAGAATTTCCTCTTTTCCCATTTGTTTTAACTCTGGATTTTTTTTCCACTGGGGTCTCAAAGTAGCACTAAGGCAGGGGCACACTTTCCACTCTAAACCTGAGGAAGTCAGATCAATAGGTTATTGTACCCAAAGCCAGAGCACTGGAGGGTGGCAAAGCTGACACTTGGGTCTGTAACCTCAAGACTTCTGGAGGGAACAGAATCACCTGCCTGCTATGGCCCAAGTTGTCAGACCACGGTTCTGTCCTTTCTGTAACATCTTATGAGCTTTCAGAGAAGTTCACAGTCTACCTTGGTAATCACCTGCCTCTTCCCAGATCCCTCCCTCCTTGACTTCACCCTCGCCTTTGAAGAAACTGTCTCTCAGCAGCTGTCTTGGTCCTGGGGCCCTGACGGTCTTTCTGTCTCCTTGTTGGAGATATTCCCTAAGTATACGGATTGTGCTGTAAATGTTTTAATTGGGGTTAGGCACCTAAAGTGCAATTGATTTCTGTATTTTCACCACTTGGGGCTTTCAATAATGATCTCAATTTCTATTGCAGATAAAGCAAGAAGCAACAAGGCCATTGGCGAACCTCTGTGTATGTTTCTGTGATCTATAATTCCACTATAATTGGGTCTTCTGTGCAATGCCTGCTCTGGGCGAGCTTGCAAAGGGTGGTAAGGAGACAGACACACTCAGACGCAGGAAGACCCTCAAAGGAATACTTCCGCTGCTTTGTGCAAGGTGGCGAAAAGCCTGCTAACAAGCCCAAGTTCATTCATTTAAAAGTACAAGGGGAATTCTGGGGTCAGATGAAGCACTTCATCCAAAACAGATGTGTAGAAAGACTTGGCGAAAAGCACCAGGGGAAACCCAGACGAAGGCAAACAATCTTAGACGGTGGCCTCTGTCTCCCGAACAACAAAAGGAAATGCAGACTGACTTCCTGGCGTCCTCCTATATGAATCTGACTTTGATGAATGCTTGACCCAACTACTCCCCCCAAAAATGCCCCTAAGGTGTGCTTCCTCCAAACTTACGGTTTGTGTTTTATTATATTCTAGCTGGCAACGCAGAACACATCAGTAAGTTCCTCTCTGCATTTCAATCCTCATTGGCTTTGCCTCGCTGGGGAAAACAGTTACAACATTCACAGTCCTGGGATCTTCACCTCTTCCTGCAAACACTGTCGGTTCCTTCCCTTCTTCCTCCTCTGCCCTTGATATGCTGGGCACCCCTGTGAGATCCAAAAAACCTCCTAACCTGCAGTTCCAGATGCAAAGGGAGAAGGGCTGGGAACAGACACCTTCCAGTGGAAAGGAGGGTTGTTCCACTGGCACTCACAGGAGACCAACATGGAGAAGGGTTCTGTGGCACACGACGAGTCCCACCTGCAGACAGAGGGTCCCCACATAATCAGTGATGGAGCGTGCCCATGAGCACAGATCTAAAGGGCAGCCTAGGGACTGTTGTGTGTGACACAGGTCTAGGGAGGAGTCTGGAGACTGGTGTGTGTGACACAGGTCTAGGGAGGAGTCTGGAGACTGGTGTGTGTGACACAGGTCTAGGGAGGAGTCTGGAGACTGGTGTGTGTGACACAGGTCTAGGGAGGAGTCTGGAGACTGGTGTGTGTGACACAGGTCTAGGGATGAGTCTGGAGACTGGTGTGTGTGACACAGGTCTAGGGAGGAGTCTGGAGACTGGTGTGT
>PVIU01001652.1:0-43383 GCA_004026605.1 Ondatra zibethicus
GGGGGAAGAGGAGGAGGGGGAAGAGGAGGAGGAGGAGAGGGAGGAGGGGGAAAAGGAGGAAGAAGAAGCAATCAAGGAAGACATTACGATGAAAAGCCCAGGACTGAAGACTTTCCCCAGACCCTCTCAGTGCAGTAAGGATGAGGACTTCATGGCTTCTATTTCCAGGCAGAATAAAGTAAAAAGAATGGGGCCCACCCTTCTGCCTCAGCTGGAAAACCACAGGCCATAGGCGGCATGGGACACTGCTTTTTAATGTTATAAACCTTCTGTCGTCTCTGTGCCTAGAGAGATATTCTAGGCCTCCGCAAAAAGCAGAGTCTGGAAGAGAAATTGTGTTTGTGCTATTTGAGGAGGAAGCATTCAGACTTTGGAACAGTATAAAGATGGTTGAGATTTGAGGGACCGAGTACCAGGGAGAGAGGAGGAGGAGGAATGGGAAGATGGCGGGGAAACTATGGAAATTATCAGTGAAACACTTTTTAAAAGTATGGACCATGGGGCTGGAGAGATGGCTCAGAGGTTAAGAGCATTGCCTACTCTTCCAAAGGTCCTGAGTTCAATTCCCAGCAACCACATGGTGGCTCACAACCATCTGAAATGAGACCTGATGCCCTCTTCTGGCCTGCAGGCATACAGACAGAATATTGTATACATAATAAATAAACAAATGTTTAGAAAAAAATTAATAAAAGTAAATTTAAAAAAGAAAGTATGGACCATGATTGGAAGCAAAACAAGTCGTCACATGGGGCATTTCCTCCAGATCAACTGATAGATGAGCATGAAGTGAATAATTAGAAAAGTATAAAGCCAAAACCAGGTGAGAAACAGAAAATGAGAAGAGGCAAAACACTGAAAGAAGAAACTGGGAACGTTAGCAGAGGATGTACTTTCCAAGCGAAGGATCTGGGACCAGGTCATTTACCATTAACCCCTTCCAAACTCTAAAATAAATAAATAAATAAATAAATAAACAAACAAATAAATAAAATTTCACTTTATGATATGGCGCAGGGACAAAAAAGTTGGAATGATACTCAACTCCCTCAGTTTAGCTGATTATGGAAGTCACAAAGAAGAATACAAGCTGTCAGGCCATAGCTATTTATGAATATCTTATTATCATATAATGCTAGAGTGTTATAAAAATAATCTATTCTTAGTTGGTAGAGGGCTTGCATATCTGGCGTTTACGAAGCCCTCGGTTTACTAATGCCCAGCACCATATAAACTAAGTGCGGTACCATATGCCTGTACCCCAACACTTAGGGAGCTGAAGCAGTCATATTGCCATAAATTTGAGGCAAGCCTGGGCTACATAGTGAGTTCCAGGCTAGCAAGGTCTACAGAGTGAGATCCTATCTTAAGAACCACCCAAGAACTGGTCACGGTGGCACACACCTTGTAAGCCAGCACATGGGAGGCAGAGGCAGGTAGATCTCTGTGAGTTCGAGGCCAGCCAGGTTTACTTAGTGAGTTCCAAGACAGCCAGGGCTACATAAAGAAATCCTGCCCAAAAAAAGGCAACCTCCCCCGCAAAAAAAGAAGAAAAAGAAATAAAGGAGTAGTTTCCCTAAGCCATAGGTACTATTCATATTAGCTATCCAACATTATACATTCTGAGAAAAATACTACAGACTTTCCTTTCAAAATCTAGAATAAGGTAAAATATACTCATTGTCATAAAAGTTCTAACATGTAAGAACAAAACAAGAAAAGAAAGGTATGAGTGATTATTTATAGCCATTATTTATAAATTTATTTATAAGTGATATTATTTTTATACTAATAAATTATTATACTAACAATGCTAGTATTAATAAATAATGATGTTAGTAGTATTATAAATAAATACTATATTTGTTTGATATACTTATAAATAAGTATATTTATAATACACTTATGAATAATATTTATAAATAATACTAGGTACTTATATATCCTATGTCTATGAATCCAAGAAAACCAACAGCAATGCCCTGAAGGTTAATGTAAGCATTGAATGAGGTGCCCAGATAAAGGCATGTGTGTATTCATGCTCTGATTTTGGGACAGCTTAATTATAGCCCCAAAAGGGTCATGAACTGGAAGCTTGGTCCCCAGTCTGGCCATGTTGAAAAGTGAGAGAAACTTTAAACAGTAGGGCCTGAGCAAAGGCCATTATTAGGTTATTACTAGCACCACACTTGGAAAGGACTGATGTAGTTGTTGTAGATGTTGAGAGTGGTTTGTTGTAAAAACTGTGAGCCAACCCCAAATCTCTCTTGCTTCCTACTTTACCATGTGCTCTCCCTCTTGTGTGCTCTTCTACCATGATACCAGCTCCAAGAAGACCCTAATGGAGCTGAGAAGATGCTAGTACCATGTTCTCCCTCCAGAACTGTGAACTAACAAAACCAGTGTTTGGACTGGGGATGTAGTTCAGTGATGGAGCATCCACCTTGCCTGCAGAGGCCCTAGGTTCAACTCCCAGTAGCTCTCTAAAACCCCACACTTTTCCTTACACATTGCCAGGACACAAATACTTCATGACAGCCACAGAAAACAAGCTAACGCAGCACTGAGCACTCCCCCTAAGCTACAACAAGGAGCAGAAGGGGCAGTGGAGAAACATTCCTTTTGCATTAGCAGTAGCCACCCAAACAGCCTCCATACAACAAAACCCAGCAAACACCGTGAAGCAATTCTAGCAAGAAATATATAGGTCCTTAATGAGAACAGTGAAACTGAAAAAGAGCTTATTGTGATCTATAAAGATGTCTTGGATTAAGAAAAGTAATAAATCCTGTGAGCATAGACTAAATTTCCTAAGAATGTGAAACAATGACAATTCAGTGTATAGACAATGTAAAGTCAATGTCCCCACCGAGTATTTTTGGTAGGGAGCTGGGGTGCTGAAGAAATAAAACTGAAGTTCCTGTCATAAAATAAAAGGTGATCAAAACAACAGAAAAATAGTCCGAGTTTCCCCTTTCCTCAAAACATCTGCCAATAAGGAAAAACCTAATTAAAATCCACAGGGAAAAAAAAATGCATCAGAGCCAGAGACCAAGCACTGCAGAGAGGAGGCGGCACGTGTTACAGACATACGGGGAGTGTTTGCTGCAGTTGATACACACAGACCGACTGTGTCTCTATGTGCTTGTAGTAAGCGTCTCCCCAAAGGAGAAAAGGGTTCCCTACGCAGCAGCATTAATGAGAATAAAATACCCAGGAATAAACTGAAGAAAAGAGGGCAAACCCTAGAAACTGGAGCTGTGTCTTAGTGCTACCCTTAGTGCTACCCTAAGGTGTGCAAATCCCTGAGCTCAACCCCCAGGGGTCTTAGGAAGTGCAAAACCCACCCTCTGAAAACTGTAAAGTCAAGACAAAAGAAAACTAAAGAAAATTTAAAAAGGAGGGGGAAACCCATCAACAGATACATAGGTGAGTCAAAATATAGCTTATCCATATAAGAAATATTATCCACCTATAAAAAAGAATGCGCAATTAGGAGGCAGAGGCAGAAGGATCTTGAGTTTGAGGCCAGCCTGGGCTACAATATGAAATCCTGACTAGGATTAACCAAAAACAGATCAATAAAATAAGGAATGAAGTATTAAACCACAGTTACAAATTATGAGTGAACTTTGAAAAATTATGATAGGTCAAAGACTAATCTCCACACTGTATAATTCCATAAACTGTTCAGAATGGGACAATCCAGAGGCAGCGCTAGTTGTCAGGTTGGGGTGTGGGTGAGGGATGACTGAGGGGCAAAGTTTTCTCCATAGAGTGGCAAAATGTTTGTGAGATAGGGCTGAATTTTATACTGTGTGTGAATTATATCACAATTTAAAAAATTCTTGAGTTAAAAATTTTACATGAGTATTATACTATGGTGATTTTTAACGTAACAGCAGACCCGACCCAACGGAAGGTATTAGAACATCTCATGAGGTGAGCCCTCGCATTTGTGTGTTCACAGAGAAGTACCCAGAAATGCCAGCAAGCATTGTGTCTGGGTGGCAGGATTGTGGGTGATTTTTTATTTTCTTCCTATTTTTTGTATTTTCTAAATTTTCTACAATGAGTCAGACCAAAAATAAACATGTTTTTTAAAAACAAAGTGCGTCAGTGTATAATTAAGTTCCAGACTGCTGGAGTTCTGGGGCGAAGGGGCTGGCAAGGGAGTGCCCCATGGGGCCTGCAGCCTGGAGCAGAGGGTTTAGAGAATGGGCTGAGGGTGTGCAGCGAAGACCCCTTCACCTACTTCATCTCGGTATTTCTGTACCACATCTCCCCCTGCATCTCTTGCCCATCCTGTCTCCAGGTCATAGCATTGGAATCTCAAGGCCACATCCCCCTGAGCTGACCACAGGGCCACTGCTGTCTGTGGTCTAGGACCTATCCCACAGCGGTCTCTGGAGGAAGCTTATTCATGGCTCCCAGCAAAGCCTCTTTGATGTGCAGTGGACAGGAGTCCACTGGGTCCTCTCAGATCCATGTGTCTTTGCAAAAACCCTGCAGTTGCCTCTAGGCATCATGATTCTCGGTTGGTCCCTGAGATCTATCTATGTAGAGACAGATCTCCTATACACAGCCTTTTTGCAGTAAAAGACCATCCAGACTGGCTCCAAATCAAGCTGCCATTCTCTGACTGCTCCCCCGTACTGCCCCCCACCTTAATGCTGCCTTCCCATTTTGCCAAGTGCTTCCTCGTCTCTCAGCAAAAGCTGTCCTTTCCCCTCCACCAGTTCAACTCTTACTCCTCCTTCAAAAGCCAGCACAGCCCCTGTCACACGTCAACATACAATAGCTCCTCCGTGCCCAGTTCCTCTTAGCCGTCGCTCTGTCCTAGCATGAGCTTCTGTGTATGTGTCCCGAGGCACTTGTTTAATGATGAACTCCCTGGAAGGGGGTGAATCACAGGGAAGATGCTTGAGTCTGCCCAAAGAACAGTAAACATCCAAACATGTTCCCCTGCAGGAGTAACCGACCCTCAGAGGGACCTCCAGCTGTGAGTTCAGGGGTTGTCTTTCTTGGAATAATCTAGTTTTACAGTCAAGTCTTCTTAAAAGACCACTCTAGGGCTAGAGAGATGGCTCAGTAGTTAAGAGCACTGGTTGCTCCTCTAGAGGCCCCAGGTTCAAGTCCCAGCACCCACATGGCAGCTCAAACTGTCTGTAACTTCAGTTCCGGGGGATCTGACACCTTTGCACAAGCATACATTCAGGTCAAACATCAATGCATATAAGATAAAGATAAATAAACTAGGGGCTGCAGAGATGGCTCAGTGGTTAAGAGCACTGACTGTTCTTCCAGAGGACCCGGGTTCAATTCCCAGCACCCACATGGCAGCTCACAACTGTCTGAAGATCCAGTTGCAGGGGATCTGACACCTTCACACCAATGCACATAAAATAAAGTTAAATAAACCATAAAAAATTTTAAAAAGATAAATAAATTATAAAAAAAAAGTGAAGAGGGGATGGAGAGATGGCTCAGCAATTAAGAACTGCTCTTCTAGAGGACCTGGGTTTGATTCCCAGCACCCACATGGCAGCTCACAACTGTCTGTAGCTCCAGCTCCAGTTCCAAAGGGTCCAACACGGACACACATGCAGACAAAACATCGATGTGCATGAAATTTATATATATATACAAATTTAAAGAAACTTCTTAAAAAAATAAAGACCAGTCTATCTGACTCTAGCTTCCCATAACCAGAGAGTCTCTTGAGTTGCCCAAACTCTTGAGCCGTAGACCTTGTTACCCATAGATGGATGGCACCGCGTAAGATGGGGCTGAGGACGGAGCAGCAGTAACTCTAATACAGTCTACCATTTCCTGTGTACTTAGGTGTCCCCGTGTTGGGCTCAGTCTCTCTACGCATCCTCTCATTGCTCTTCTAATGACCTCTTTATTATTCCCAGTTTACAGATTTCAAAGCTGAGCATCAGAATGCTGAGATAATCTGTGTTTTCTTTTCCAGAAAAAGACAGAGCTGGCTTCCAAACAAAAGCTTTCTCATAGAAAGACCCTATAAAATCCCACAGCATTCTGCCCACCAAAAGGGGACATTCGCCTGGGCTTCAGAGCTTGAAGAGCCTGGCAGGGGCTGGTGAAGGACTGCATGAAGAGGTGAGGGGGAAAACAGGTGGGCAGAAGGCTGACACAGCACTCTTCCTCGTTCTCCTTCCAAGGCACAGAGCAACTTCAGAATACCTGTCAGGTCTTACTAGGAAGAAGGAGGAGCCAGAACGGATGACATTTGCCCTAGGCTGGACATAAAGGCCTTCCTCAGCATTTTCAAGGCTTCCCAAAATGTTGCCATTTAGGATCCAAAGTCCCTAAGACTGTATCCAGACCTCTAGCTAATACCCACATCCCCATACCAGCCCTCACTCTGAGCTCTGATAGAGGCAGCTGTGGTAGACTCCAGGTCCAGCAGGACATTTGGCACAGCTGGTGTAGGCTGGGACAGGACTCTCGCTATCCCTTTCATCCCCAGGAGTGCTTGGTTCCATCCCACAAAGCCCAGAACCACCACCCAGCCATGGATGCAAAAGCCAAGACTAAGAAGAGAAGGAAGCTGGGCTGGAGAGATGGCTCAGTGGTTGAGAGCGCTGGCTACTCTTCCAAAGGTCCTGAGTTCAATTCCCAGCAACCACATGGTGGCTCACAACCATCTATAGTGAGACCTGGCGCCCTCCTCTGGCATGTGGGCACACATGGAGGCAGAATGTTGTATACATAATAAATAAATAAATCTTTAAAAAAAAAGAGAGAGAGAGGAAAGCTAACAAAGACAGGTCCCCTGGCCCTGGTAATGCACGGTCTCCATGTGTCGGGTGGGCCCAGAGCCAGGTGGAGCCATCCTGGGGGACTTCCTGGAGGAGGAAGTGTTGTAGCAGCAGGAAGGAGAGGAGCAAGGCATGGCAGCCTGGAAAAAGAAAACATCTTAGCTTGAGAAACAATTCGGGCAAAGTTTTGGAGGCAGAGGAAGCGGGGTCTAGGAAAAGCCTTTGCTGGAACAAATAACAGAGAATAGGACCCCACAATGAAATGCAAAGGAAGGTTTGCCCCAAGCAGTCAGGGCTTTTTATGTGGTCTTTAATGAAAGGCGCAGGTTACCTCACTGGTGCCCTGGGAGCCTTGGGTGCACACCTCAGCATGTTCTCCCCCACCCCGCCTTTTCCCACCTGACAAAGGACAGACGCCAGGACTAGTAGGCTTCCATTTCCCCATCGGCACCCCCACACACACGGCACACTGATCTCCCTCTCTGCTTCTCATCCCCTCTCCTCCTCCATCTTCCTTCCTTTCTCCCCCTTCTCACCTCCTCTCCCTTCCAGGTGGGGCCCACCTACCCCAGCACTCCAGATGTTCTAAAGGAGTTTTAATCCTAAAGCCCTTCAGACCCCAGGTTAGCAGATGCGCAGCTCAGAGGCAGGTTAATGGGGGCCAGGGGAGCAGGCTGGAGCTGGGGCTGGGGGCCCAGACAGCTGCCTTGGCCCAGAAGGCCTGGTTGGTCCCTGAGGAGGCTGAACGGCTTCATTCTTGTCAACTGCAGCTGACAGAGCAGGAAGGAGAGGGGACTAGGCTGAACGGGAGTTGGGGGGAGCACCTTTGGGAAATAGTTGCCTCCTGGCTCCCTGGCCTCATGGATCTGGAGGCTTCTCTTCCTTCCTCCCACCCCCACTCCAACCCAGAACTCTGGAAATTACAAACACCCCAAATAGTCAGCTTTCACTATTTCTCCACGAGACTCTGACTGCTCTTCATTGTAGGGAGATGTCTGTTCCCCCACAAGCACTGAGTGACCGCAGGGACATAGATTACCCTCAAGCAGGTAAATCTAATAATGATATTCTCGGCTCTGGCCATGGCATGGCTTTCTCGAAATTAACAAATTTATTGTTTTATTTAGAGCAATGTGTGCCCTAATGTGCAGCCTTTCACAAGATACTACCAGATGGTGGAGGCCTACCATTCCCATGCTCACCCCCCCGATGCCCCGTCTCTGGCACAGAACTTAGCCCAGACTCCTCCACAGCCAGCTGCTTTGCCTGCATTGGCTGTGACCCGCATCCTGCTCATGTCGAACACATGCTCACCTGTGCTACTCACGTCTCGGCCCTGTCTACTATCCCATCTCCCCAGAAAGGGAAGGAGGTCCGGAAAAAAAATCTGTGAACCCTCGTTCCTTCCTCCTTCAGAACTACCCACTTACCACGTGGTCCACAAAGAACCTAGGAAGTGGGAAGGGGCAAGTAAATTGTGGTAGAAAGTTCATGACTTCAGGACCCAGACACGCCTGAGTTGGAATTTAAGCCCCAGATCTTCCAAGCTGCTGCCACTGGCAAATGACTAATGCCTCTGATCCTGCACCTTGTTCACCCACACACATCCATACTGCCTCTTCCCCGAGAGAAAGGTAGTCTGGGCCCAGCTTTCTCCACCTGGCATCAGCGCCCCTAAGAAATGAACTGCTGCCAGAGGTGTTTCCAAGGTGTCCTGCCTGCCTTTGTTGACTGGGGCTTGGGGAGCATAGCCACTGACAGTCTCCCCGGGAGAGCAACAACAAATAGCAGGAGCAGCTGCAAGCCCTCTCCTAGGATGCAGAAGTCCTGAACCATGTGCAGGGTGGGTAGTGGGAGTCGTGGGAATTCGGGCTTTGTCTTCAGGCTGACACTAAAGAATCTTAAGCAGAAGTGATTTGCTTAGATTTGTGTTTTAAGCCCCATCTGGCTGCAGTTAAGGGCGGAAGGCAAGCTCAGAAAAGAAGCAAGTGGCCAGCTTAGAAAGCTGTTACAGGCAAGGGAAGTAAAGAGAAGTAGACGTGTTACGGAATGCTTGGGATGGACAGTCACTGGAACCCAATGCATTGGATGCATTGGTGGTGCTAGCGTCAAAGCTGATACCCAGTTTCCAAACTCTGGAAGTAAATGAATGACGTGGTTTCCTGGAATAGAAAATTCAGAAAGGCGATGTATGGAAGGGAAGGTGATGGGCTTACTTTGGGAAATGTGTGAGGCTCTTCTGGGCCCACCTAGCAGAGTCTCATGTCAATGGACCAACCTAGGCTGAAGAAGTAAATCCCCCGAGAAACATCAGCATGCAAGTGGGCACAGAGCCCACAGGCAGACATGGAACTGTCCTAGGAGGGCAGACTCCAAACAATGGTGTCCCTTAGAGAATGGACTGGGGAAGGGGATCTGCAGAGGAGTGGCCAGGGGCAGGAGAATGGGAGAATGAGGGTCAGGCAAGAACTAGAGTCAGGGGTGGAGAGATGAGCAGAAAGACTCGTCCCCTTCTGGTGGTCCAGAAGGGCCTCAGAGATCTCACTGCAGGCAGCCTGGAGGGAAGAAAGGGAAGATGAGCTGATGTGACTGGTCCTGTGCAACAGGCCCTGGTAGGGGACCAGTAGACCTGCTGCCTGGTGAAGAGCCGATGAGGCACACGCCACATTGGGGGTGCTCAGAGCCCCTTCCTCTCCCTCCCTGTCTCCCACTCCATCGATCTTACCCTGATGTGATAAAGGATGGGACTGAGGTCACTGCACACTGAAGGTTTTGGGGCCTCTGGTCCCAGATAGGTTCTGTGCTCCCACCTCAGCTGGCAATATAAAGGCTAACCAGACTGAAAACACATCTAGAAACAGTTCTTTTAGGAGACAAGGTAAAGGCACCAAAAGCTTGGGGCCACAGTGCCCATTCCCCCAACCAAGAGACTACTGAGTCAGAGGACAAAAGGCACTCCTTACCATGGGTTGCCAGGCCCTGGTTAGGCCTGCATCCTTTTGTGCAGTCATCCGCAGTAGCTCATCTTGCAAACACTATGACATTTCAATCCTCACCTGCCCCAGCCCAGACCCTGTCCAACAGTCCAGAGTCCTTTGGTGCAGCCTCCCCACCCCACGCTGCCCCACCCCACCCACTGGAGCTGTTGAAGGGGGAGTTGGGGGAAGGAGTTGGCTCTAAGTTCCGAAACAGGTGTCAGGATTGTTGAGGGGAAGGAAGCCACCTTGGCAAGAGTCCCTGGATGGGGTCACATTCCAGAGCAACTGATCTTACAGCCAGCTAGCCAAGTGGTCACGCAGGCTCATAAATAGCTCATCCTCTTTCTGAAGGAAAAAAAAAGAGGGGGGTCTAGCCTCAGGCTCCTTCACTGATTTCTGGGTAAAGCGGGAATGCTCTGCCCTCTGTGTGGCTTGATTTTTCTCACATGGAAAGGAGTATTGCAGACTACAGAACTCTCCACTCTGCTATTCCAGGGCCCTGTGGCCCCAGGCAGGCAGCCTCTATCCATGCACCTCTGGCTCGGTCACAGCAAGAACCAGGGCCCTTCTCTGCCTTCTCCGGTTGACATCTGGATTCCTGCACTGCAGCAAGTGACCATCTGCACCGTTGAGGCTCATAAATTGATGGGCGATTACTCAGAGGCTCTCTGAAAAGACCCCTCTTCCCTAGCCCTCCACCCATCTTCTCCCACCAAAGTGACCGGGGTGGAGCCTAAAGGCAGCTGCTAGCTACAGAGGTGGCCAGGTCACCTTTCTAGTGCCACTGGAGCCTTCTCTCACCTCCCCTTCTGCTCCGAGGCCTCAGTGGGAAAGAATCACGGGAAAATGTGAGTTCTCTGAGATGTCAGGATGAAGGAGATCTCTGTCTCCCTGTCCCCAGGCAGAGTGAGGAGGCTGGGACCCTGAATGACTTTCACATTTCCGGCCCGTGTGTACAGGTAGCTGCGGGGAAATGAGTGAGGAGTTCTAAGCCTTGGGGACTTTGTATAGAAAGGTCCTTAGCATCTAAAAGCAGTGGGAATTAGGCGGGTGGTGATGACTGCTGTCTGTCTTAACTGAGATTGAGAGGCAGGGTAAGGAGGCTCTATCAAGCTCAGGGTGTACCCTCCCCAGGGTACTGAACAAAAGAGGAGCGATTCTGAAGTCACACTCTACTGATCACCGAGAGGGTGGGGAAGGGGGCTTCTTGTTAACACAGATTCTGAACCAAGAGTTCTGAGAGGTGCTTAAGGTTCCATGAGCCTTACATGCTCCAGGAGGCTGCTGATGTCGCAGGCTCGTGAGGCATGTCTCAAATTAAGGATGTGGACAGTGTTCCCAAAACGGGTGTGGAACCAGTCACCAGAGGCTACTTTCCTAAGACCCAAAGTCCTCGGAATCTCCGTTCAAGAGGTCTGAGAAGGGACCTCGGATCTGCACTTGGTAAGCCTCCTTGGTGTTTGGAGGTAGATAGTCTTTTAGGATCCGGCTCAGCTGAGCTTCTGTGAATCTAGAGTCCTTCTAAGAGTGTTCATGGGTCAGGTGTGGTTGTGCAGGCCTATCATTCCAACAGTCAGTAGGCAGAGGCAAGAGAACCACAAATCTAAGTCAGTCTGACTGTGCAGTAGGACTCTATGTTAAAAAAATAATAATAAAATGCATGGACTTGGAATTCAGATGGCCTATCTATGTGAGCTGCTCCCTAAAGCCCCATTTGTTCATTGTAAAATAGAGGTCATAGCATCCTTCCTTGGAGATGTGTGGTAAGGCATAAATGAGCCTGTGTCTGCCACGCATTGCCTCACCACACACTAAGCACCTAGCAAATATTAGCTCCCAGCGCGACTCGTATCGCGCACACTCTATTTTGCCAGGGTTCCAGCCTTGCAGTCAGCTAGCTTCCTTTCCTACACCTGCTTTGAACCCTGTTCTCTTGCAGTGGCTTCTCTGTCTTAGGAGTGTGGCTTCAACAGTGTGGTTGAGGGGAAGATGAGTACCTAGGTATCTAACATCCGCATAGAAGTCGTGAGCTGCTGAACAGCAGAACCTTCGTTTATTAAATCAGCATCTTCTGTGTCTTGCATTGAAAGCACTCTACAAATCAGGAAAGAATAGCTAAATGGAGGGAGGCAGGAGGGAAGGAAGGGGAAGCAGGGAGACATAGGGGTGGGGGGAAATAAAACACAGGGAAGAGGGTGGGAGGGAAGGAAGCAGGAAAGCCGGGAGCCAGACAAGTAGAGTGGTGGAGGGAGGGAAAACATCCACTGTGGAGTCTCATCTTCTGCACAGACAGTCCCGGAGCCAAGGCTCTGCCACGGCCTTGACTGCTTATGAAGGGCTATTTGCCCAGAGGGAGGAGAAACCTGTGTGGGAGGGGCAGCCCCGCCTTTGGGCTTTGCTTAAGGGCTCCCTTGAGCCTAAAACTAATCTGAGCTCCCAGGCCAACCCCTGGGTGCTCTGGTCTCTCACTTCAGAATTTCTCAGGGACTTTAGGAGTCAGGAGCTTTAGTCAGAGACTGTCTGACCCAATAAGTTCCCCCAGTACCACACATAGCCCCGAGACACCTGTAGGAGAGATGAGGAGCCTCCAGCTTTTCTTTGCAAACTCTCCCATCACACAGGAGCCCAGTGCTGCTTCTGGGTGGCCTAGTTGGAGCCAAGTCTGTTTCAGACTAGCATTTATGGCTGAAAGAATCGCCAACAGGTCCCAGAGCCCATCCCAGCAGAGACATTCTCTTTGTGTCTCTCAGGAGCCAAATGACTCATGTTGGGACCCTCATGGGCTGCAAGTGCTGTTAGTCTGCCCACCTCAGAAGCAGCCTCTGGCCAGACACATGTGGTAATCAACTCCCGGAACCCTGGAAGAACCAAACAAGGTAGCATATAATCATGCTGCCTGAAATAGCCACACCAGGGAGGCCATCACCACCCCACATGTCCCTGGGGACCCCTTGCTAGGCCCCCTGACACAGCTGGGCCCCAGGGCCCTCCCTAAAGAGCAGCCAAGTTGGGGTACAGACAGAACTCACCAAATCACTAGCAGGGCTCGAGACCAGCTTTGGAGATGGGGACTTCCCTCCCTTGTAGCAGACTGAGCAGCTTCAGGTTGGAATCTTGGATCAGAGCTCTCAGGCCTCAGGGCCTGTTGCTCCCTCTCCTGTCAGCTCTGGGTCTCTCTCTACCACACTCTTGCAGGTGCAGGCTGGGGTTTAGGAGCCTTCTCCCTTCTCTGTTTACTTCCTCCTGACTCAACATTAACTATTTTGTTGTTGCTTCCAGTTTCCATGACTGTGCTGTTTCCTCTTGTAGCTCAGGCCGGCACCCAATTCATTATGTAGCCGAGTCTGGCCCTCAATTCCTGATCTCTGCTTCCATCTCCCAAGTGCTGGGATTATAGAGGGGTACCATCTCATCTTCCCCACCCTCAACTCTTGACCATCAAGCATGTTCCAGGACCATCTTTTCTCTTCCACGTTCTCAACGTCTCTTGCAAGAGGCTGAAATGTGACCCCAAACGATAAGTTCATGTCCTAATGCCCAGAACCAGTACGTGAGATCTTGTTTGGAAAAAAAGGGGAGTTTTGCAGATATTATTTAAAGAAAGCTCTTGAGATGAGGTCATTAAAACCTAGTGACAAGTATCCCTGTGAGAGGTGACAGACAGAAGAGAAGGGGAGAAGCCATGAGAAGATGGAAGGCAGACAGCAGAGCAATGCGACCAGAGGGATGCCAGTAGCCACCAGAAGCTAAAAGAGGCAGGACCCCCAGCCAAGAACAGCCTGCTGGTGCCTGGAGGACTGTGTCTGTGTAGGTTTCTGCTGAAACCACACCGTTGTGGTGTGTTAAAGTGGCTCAGGAAATAAAGCTCCCCATATCTCTATTTTATCTTCAGAGGGCCAGAATCCCTGGGGGGCTTACTCCACAGACTTGGTTCAGTGGAAAGGGGCTGGGGCTTAGAAATGTGCATCCCTCCCCCCAAACTTTGAGATCTGGCTTGTTATGTAGCCTAAGCTGCTCTCAGAAGCCGGAACCCTTCTACCTCTACCTCTGGAATGCTGGTACCACAGTGCCCCACCAGGCTGAGAATGAAGTAGCTAACAGGTTCCCAGATGATATAATCAGCTCTTCTGGACAAGAGCAGGAAAGCTATTGTTCTGTGAGCTCTGCCAGTGGCTAAGTTTGCCCAGCTCTACCCACAGTCCCTTCCCCTTGGCTCGCCATGGTATTCTCCTCACTCTTCTCATAGCGCCCGGGAGACCCAGGGGAATGCTTCCTGGAGGGAATGGCCCATCCCTATGCCAGGTCTACCTGACTCTTCTGAGACCACTGAAGCCTCCCCTGAGTCCTCCCAACAATTTACAATTTACATATGAATGGAGAGGAAAGTCCTCCTGTCACCCCAGAAGTCTGAGCTCAGTCCTGCCCAGTCCTGCTACAAACCAGGCTGTAAGTGGTGCTGTAGATCAACCCTGTGCACGCTCTAAAAGCACAGGTTAGTACCTGTTCAGGTGTTCAGGTTCCCACCAAGGCTGAGAGTTCTCAGGGGCGAAGCTAATATCATATTGGCAGACCCTAGCTCTTCCGGCTGCAGCATCATCCTGCCCCGTCTTTCTAGGCTCTACTTTAGAATTCCAACATAAAGGCAAAAATAGCTGGATCTAGGATCCCCAGACGCCTATGGCAGAGCTCAACAACTCCTGGAGCAGGTGCCCTGTAAATACCCTGGTCCCCAAGTCTTGCCAATCCCCTGAAATGGCCATCTTCTCCCTCAGCCACTCAGACTCAGTCTTGGAGGCAGCTAGGCACAGTAGATGTGTGAGTAGCTTCCTCTTGGGGCCACCTGAGTTCGGATGCAGTTGCATCACCTCTCCCTGTCTCAGGATGCTCATCTGAGGAGTGAAGAAGGCAAACCAACAGCAATACTCGTCCCCCAAGAGCGATGTGTAGACTGGTGATAGGTGCAAGTGACTGTCACACACCAAGTGCCATCTGCACACAGCTCTTATCAACCTTGCCTGGGGCATTAGTCTGTGTATGGCTGGCCCTTCAGAGCAGGCCACGGTATGGAGGGAGGGGCACCTGCTTTATCTTTCCCAGGAGCCCCTCTTACTCATCTCCTCAGGGGACATCTGGCATGGAAACGAATGTTTGGTCATTTTCTTCTGAACACATTCATGTTTTTCTTCTCCCTGTCCAACTCTGCTGCATTCCCAGGGTGCTAGGAAGATTCACAGGGAATGTGGTCATAGCACAGACAGTAAAACTGAGTGAACTAGACTCAGGAGCCATCAGCCATTCCAGAACAGGGCCAGCGATAACTTCCTATCAGGATAATCTCTCAAAAGCCTGGCCGTCCAATCATCTTATTTGGCCTTCCCACATCAGAGATGGAGAACCCTAGGCTCAAAGAGGAGAGATGATTGATAGCTAGTGGTAAAGTCAAGACTTGAACCCAAATCTCTGGACCCTAAGGTATTAGCGCTTTGAAAAGGTATTAAGGGCAGGGTGAAGACCTTGGTACTGTGGAGTCTGAGCTAAACCAAAATTCCACCTCTGTTCTGTCCTAGCTGTTTGACCTCTAGCAAGCTACTTAACTTCTCTGGGTTTTAGTTGCCTCATCTATAAAATGATCAAAACTAGAAGCTACCCGGAAGGGCTTTCAAGATTAGCATAATGGCCATTGCCAAGTGGCTGTCCTTGGTAATATACACACTCCCCAAGGCTTCCAAGACTGGGTTCTTTTCTGTCTTCTTCCGGGTTTTTGTTTGTTTGTTTTTGTTCTTGTTCTTTTCTTGCCGCTATGCTTCCCAAGATGCCCAGACCCAGAGCCCAACCTGGTGCTGACTCTGAGAGCTTTGCTTCTGCTTTTCCATGGGTTCTCCCCAGGGCCCTCCCTTGCCCCCACCCAGTTCTATCTAGCCCCAGGCTCTGCGGGCTTCAGTGATTTCGCTTGGCCTGGATTCATGCCTGGTGTGACATGTCTAGTGTGGCTGCACTCCTCCCACGTTGGTCCAGGAGGAAGTAAGTGTGTGCAAAGGGGGGTACTGGGGAGTAGGGTGCCACCAGTCCGGGTGCCAAACCAAATAGCTCATGTGTCACATCCAACTCAATACATGGCCCCTGGAATGCAGGCTGGCTGCCTCGCCCCTGCTCGAGTCTCACACTGGGCTCCCCATACCTAGTTCCTGTTCCCTGTGTCTGGTTCTAGCTGGTAGAAGGTAGGACCATCCACAGGGCTCAGCCGTGCATGGGTCCAGGAGAACAGAGACACAACATATGGAGGTGTCAGAGGCCATGAGCTCCGCTGTGCATCTTGCTTGCTCTTAGGAGGGCAGCCCATGCTATGGGGGAGCATGGGAAAGAGAAGTGACTCTGATGCGCCAGCTTCAGACAGAAGGCAGGACACTGTCATTTACTCCTTCTCTAGGGAAAGAGAGTCTTGAATGATGGCCATCGAAGGAAGGGGCCCTTCACAGCCTTTCGGATCCCACAGCTGAAGCACCCTTGAATAGGTCTCAACAGCTCTACCTTGGATAGGCCCAAAACTTTCCTGCAGGTCTCTTTATCTGTTAGCTAAGGGCAGTCGGTAAGGAGGGTGATGAAGATGAAGCCACATGGAAGATGTAACACGTGGAGCTGATGTACAGGTCTATGACACGGGTCTCGGCTACGTTTGCCCTCTCAGCCTCTAACAAAACCTGGCCTCACTGTTGCCATATGATATAGTGAGGAGTAAATTTGATGGGGACAACCTCCCCTGCAATGTCTCAAGGGGTCTTTCCTTAACTCCTCCATTTTCCAAAAGCTCAGGATATAACACCCGCCATTCTGAGTCCTCATGTTAGGTACTTCCTCCTCACTCCCCTCTACACACGTGTGAGCATGCATGTTAATGTACATAAGCATATACAGGCATGATTGCACATGCACACACAGGCACCTGCACCCTGGAGACAGAATGAACAACCTCTGGTTTATCTGGGCTGCTGATCACCTCAGTTAAGCCAGGGCTTACGTTATATTTAGCATTTCTCCAGCACATTCTGCATGAGTTCCACCATGTGCCAAGCTCTTGGTGACAAGATCCTCCTACCATGATGTCAAAGCCAGAGGACTGGTGTCGGTGTGACTTCTCCCCTCCCCCTACTCCCACGGTCAGCTGGGACTAATGCCGATGGCAGCGACAACAGAAGGCACTGTTCCAAGTCCCTCCTGTACCTTGAACTCATCTCTTGCTCTTGAGATGAGTGGATGCCGATGCTGCCATGGTTATGTGGATAAGGAAAAACAGGATGGAGGTTGAGTAATCTACCCAGGCCTTCCAGGGAGCCCACAGAGGAGCTGAGATGTGAGTGTGAAGGAGTCTGCCCCTCGGGTGCTGAAGTGTTCCGAGCCCATCGATTTCTCCTTTCTCTGCTGTCCCTGCCTGTCCTCTGCCACCATCACTCTTGGCTGCCACCCCACCCCTCAATCCCCAACACTGCTGCCAAAAGGGGACTTTTCAAAAACTTAAACTTCCTCACTGCTGTCCTGCTCAAAGTCCTTCTGCGGCTCCCTTCTCTCAACATCATGGCGTCCTTAACTAAAGGACAGTCACTTGTCAGACGGTATCATTTGCTAATTTCAGTTCTTCCTCTACCGCTGTCCTGCCTACCAATCACACGCACATACACACACACACATGCATGCACGCACACATACACACACATGCATGCACACACGCATGCACGCACTCGCACACACCCATACACACACACAAGTTCAGCCAAACTCCCTAGTGCTCACTCAGTTTCTTCTGCTTTACCTCTCCACTCTGGACCCTGTGGTCCCTCTGTCCATCATGTCCTCCTCTGCTCTTCACATGATTGAGCTTCTGTTGACTTAGTCCAGCCTCGGAAATATTTTGAAATGAACGAACTGATAACTGGATGGGTGAGAGTTGTCACAGCTGTGTGCAGCCTTCTGGTTCTCTTACCCCTCTCAAAAGGAGTCTATATGTTCTTTCCAGGAAAGTCCTTGGAGGTGAGCAGGGTACGACCCCTTTTAAGATGGAGACACTGAGGCATGTGGCCAAGATCAGAGGCAGGGGCTGAAGCCAAGCTTTCTCTGGCAGGCTGGTGTTCTCAGGATCACAAGAGGTGAGACCTACTGCCATGATTTCTGCCCTTATCTGCCTAAGCAGAGGGTTGCAATGGGGCTGGAGTGAACGCTCTGGTTCCACAAGCCAGGAGGCAGCTCACCTCTCAGAATGTATGAGTGAAACTATGCATCTAACTAAAAATGCCAGGCCTCCTCTGAAAACAAGACCTTCAGAGACCTTCAGTAAAAGCTATGACTCACTTTTTTTTTAATTAATGATTTAACTTCAAAATAAGTCCAAGTTTTTCCTATGAGTCTGTTTGATGCTTTGATTGAAATGTCAACCCTCCCCCACCCCATCCACCACCTCTTATTTTTGGCTCTCCCGGCTCTTTGCTGGTGCCCTAAGCAAATGTTTAGTCTGCCGGCATGACAGCACACACAGGCTTTCCTGGCTTTCATCTACCGACCTTGGCCTCCCGGAGCATATTACCTACCCATCCTGCTGGATGGAGGGAGAGGGCGCTGGGGCCAGAGGCCTAGATGCTTTGGGATGGAGGCCAGGCAGATGACAGCAAGGGGAGGAAAGTTAGTTTCTGCCACCCAGGCCACTCAGTTAACAAAAGCAGTTATACACAGGTAGCCAAAGAGAGGAAAACCCAAACTGTGGTGGCTGTGGCTAGCTGGTCAGAGATCTTCTATTTAAAGGTAGAGTCCAGAGAAAAGCCACGTTCCCTGTCTCCCTCCTTCTGCTCAAGGACAATGAAAACAGGTTAAGACTTTCTGACCTCGGCATCCAGGATCTGGGCAGGGCCATAGCAGAACCTACATCCAAGGATACGGCAAGCCTTGTCCTATACATTCATTGCACAGGACTAGGTTCCCACAGGTTAAATGTCATGCCTACCTGAGTCCAATCCTCCAACCATGATTTTCCCAAAATACATATTCACCCCACTGGATGGATATAGGTGCAACCAAAACTTCAGCTGGCTTCCATAAGCAGGTGTGAGGCACCTACCATGTTCCTGGCCCTGTGCTGGGCACAGCATGCATACAACACAACAGGTGGACAAGACCAGCTTCCCTCAACCCTAGCACCTGTTGCCAGTCTCATGGGCAGGCTTAGCTCTGTTGCCATGATTTCCCTGGTGGGGTAAAAAAAGGAACGACAGGGATCCTTGGAGGGCAGGCTCTATCCTGGGTGGCCCAGAGTCTATGATCACAGCCCCTCTCCTCACTAAGTAAGGAAGGAAGTAGGCGGTTGAACCTGCCCCCCTCCTCCTACTGAGCTCCAGGGCAAAAGTCAGCTAAGGGGAGGAGACAGCCCTTTCCTGGTGATTCTTTGGGACAGTAATCTCCACCCCACATCCCAGCTCCCATGGCCAAATGCCAGTGGCCTCAGGACTCCTGCCCTGGTGGCCCTACCTGGGGGGGTTCCATTCCCACAGTCCTGCAAACACGCAAGTGTCATAAACCCACACTTATGACAACAAAACCCTCAGTAATTCAGAGCCAGAAGCTTCATCTGGACTCGTGAGTGGGCTTCAGGGGAAGGGAAACCAAGGCAGGGCCTGGGTTGTGCCCCAGATCCAGGAAGGTGGGCCCTCAGTGACTCACAGCGACTGCAGGCTGGGCAGCTCCCACAGCGCCTCTGCTGGGATCCCTCGGAGCTGGTTGCTCTGCAGCATCCTGAAGAGGAGAGAGAGGTCAGTTAAGAGTCACTGGGCACTGAGTGGAGTGGAGTAAGGACTCCTCCTTTGAAACAGCCCCCTCTTCTCCTGCTTCAGAGCCCAGAGTTTGAGATGTAGCCTCCTCCCTGTTATGGGGAATGGGGTATTGTTGAGGTACAAGGAGGATTGGAAGGCCCAGCATAAGAGAGGGAGAGGTGCCTCAGGAGGGCTTGAAAGACATGGCAGAAGGAAAAAGGGTGAGGAAGAGAAAGGGGAGCAAGCAGAGGCACAGACATTTAATCCAGTACTTGGGAGGCAGAGAGAAGTTCAAAGACGGCGATAAATATTGAGTTCCAAGGTAGCCTAGGCTACAGTGGGAAAGGATCTCAAAAAAAGAGGAGAGAAGAGAAAGATGGGATTCTGCTGAGTTCTGTCCACGAAGTGTTGCCTCCCAGGCCTCAGTTCAACTGAGCTGTTAGGGGTTTCTTTGTGAGAGAGGAAGACATGGATGAAGGTAAGACTGGAGACCGTCCCTCAAATATCAGGACATCAGGGAAATATGCCTTCTGGAGTCCTTGTCTACAGAAGTAATGTGACATGTCCCCGTCATCAGCCTGCTGTGGAGGCTTCATCTCACATAAGCACACACGAAGCAGCTGTTCCCGAGGCTGCTGGCCTAAAACAGGGCCGGCCACAAAACCCAGGAAGGCACCACAGGCAGAAACCACAAAGCTCCTGGGGACCTAGAAACCTATGCACAGGGAAGAGGGAGGGAGAGCAAGCGTAGGGAACAGAGAAACGGACAACTCTACAAGGGGGTGCTGCTGACTCCAGAAGAATCCAGGCAAAACAGGGGCCTTAACTAAGCTGGGCAGGGCATCTGAAGGTTCAGGGAATCCTCTGAACAACAGTTATGCTTGCTTAGTTCTAAGGAAAAACTGAGTACAGAAAAGGGAAGGAGGAAAACTAAATAAATATGTGAATAAAAGAAGTCTGGAGAGATGGCTCAGTGGTTATGGGCAATGGCTGCTCTTCCAGAGAGCCTAGGTTCCATTCCCAGCACCCATATGGTAGTTAACGGCTATCTGAAACTCCAATTCCAGGCACCTGGCACCTCTTCTGGACTTCATGTGTACTGCACACGCATGGTATGAAAACATCCATGTAGACAAAACACCCATCACACAAAATTTAACGAGTGTGTTAAGAAAAAGAAATACAAAGGAGGCCTTGGACAGCAGTTGTCACCAGAGTATGTGTGCGTGCACACGTGTGTGTGTGCGCACCAGAGTATGTGTGCATGTGTGTGTTCATGTACATGGGTGCTTATGTATTTAGAGGCTAGAGGACGACTTCAGGTGTCATTTCTCAGGAGCTGCCCACCTTCTTTTCTGACCCTTTCTCCCACCAGCCTAGAGCTCACCAGTAGGCTGTTAGCTAGTTAGAAAGCCCCAGGGATTCACTTGTTTCTGACTCCCCCAAGCTGGGGTAACAAGCTCAAGGGTGTACCTCAGCACGTAGATTCTAGGGATTTAACCAAGTTTTTGCACTTTACCAGCTGAACTATCTTTCCTGCCCCATAGGCAGTTTTCATCTCCAGACTCTATATCCAGACATGAGCGAAGGAAATCCCGCTGGCTGGGCTCCCAGGATGCATTGGAAAGTGAGCACCCAGTGTGCTCAGTATGTTGTCCACACTAAGGGCATCAGACTTCGCTAATGTGTCACCAACCCATTGCTCAGCACAGGAAACTGAGACTGAGAGGCTAAGCGCCCTTCCCAAGACTGCTCAGTGACACCACACTTCAGGAAAAGCAGCCTATTTTCTGACCGAACAGCAGCAGTTAATGGGCAAGAAGTGGCTCTTGTGACTTCATGGGTGCCCACTGTTAGGTTTAGCCCCACCCTATGGGGCTATCGCTATCTATAGTGAGGTCCCGAAGTGGATAAAGCGATAGGACTTGGTTCAGGCCCCAGAGGGTTAGAATCCAGTCTGAACGTGTTACACTACACAGTATCTCTTGTAAGGCAGGAGACAATAGGACCAGAAATGCCGAAGGGCCTACGGGTGAGCCTGGTAGCCTGATGTAGGTGCCTCCTGTGCAGCTATCCTGACCACTCACACCTGTTCTCACTGCTGACCTCCTCTTAGGGATACCGAAAAGTCCTATCTGGAAAACTAAGCACAACACCAGGCTGCAGGGCCCAGGGCTGGCGTGAGGTGATGCGTGAGAGGAGCATCCCATGAAGCAAAGCCAAAGAGAGAACAAAGGCAGACTTTGGCGTCCCTAGGATCAAGGTCCATCTGCCACTGGAGGGAGAGATCTTGAGGGGACAGCCAGGTTGCAGGTGGGGCAGAGCCCAAGGCTCCGAGAAGCTGAAGGGCCTGGTCCCCTTGTGCACACTCTAATGCTGGAGTTCTCTTAGCCTCCTGTCCCTCCCGTCCAGGCTGATAAAGCATCAAGGAGGCCTTTTCTAATGTCAATGTCTGCTTCATGGATGGAACTTAAACTTGAGTCTCCCCAACTTACTTAAAAGTACAATGTCCCATGTCCAAGCTCTGAAGTTGCATAGCCTGGATCCCCATCCTAAGCTCTGACCTTCTTCAGCTGTGTGACCACAACAGTGTTTAAACTTCAGGTCCCCATCCATGAACCTATGACAACAAAGTCTTTGTTTGTTGGTCACATGGATCAAATAAAACAGTCCCTGCAAAGCACTCACTTTGCAGCAATGTCTTACAGACAGAATTCATAGCACCTAAGCCAATATAATCAATCATTGCTATTACTATCTGGTCACTATGACTTCCTGATTGACTCAAGGAAGTCACTTCCCCTCTCTGAGCCTCAATTTCCTCCTCATTCTAATGGAGAGATTTACAGAAGGCATATAAGACGGTGTAGAAGGGCTGGTGATATACCTCATTGGCAGAGGACTTCCCTAGCATGCCCAAAGCCCTGGGCTCCACCCCAGTGATCCAGATGACAGTGGTGATGATGATGATGGAGATGAGATGTAGCTCTTGCTTAGCATTTGTGAGACTTTGGTTTTGATCTCCAACACCACAAACACTTCCCTCAACGGTAGAACTAGAAATACAATCTCACACGACTACACAGAACAAAATAACAGGACAGCTGGGGAAATGATGCAGCCGCTCTCCTGGAACTGGGGCCCAGACACCGGGCCTGAAGATGGCTCCCCAGCCAGAGCTCCAGAGTTCCTTGAGGTCCTGGAAAGCCTCTGGTCTGACCACGAGGTGAGGGAGCCAGTAGAAGGAGTTTCTACTGCCTGCTGTGGGTACTGTTGTCTCTCCCACCTCCTTCTAAGCCATGAGTACCTCTTGGCTCTGATCTCCACCAGCTGCCTTGTTTCTCATGATTCCCACACATGCTTGGACCAAGGATACATGAGAAACTATGGTTGGCTAAGCAGTGGTCACAGTTGCTCATACCCTCTCCATGGTCTCCAAAGCTGTATCTTGTCACTTCATAGGTGGGTGAGCTGCACCTCCAAGGAGCACCCCCAATGCATCTGCATTGACGTCACCCCCAATGCATCTGCACTGATGTCACCTCCTGCTCACACCTTTCTTTCTGCTGAGTCCTAGACAATGAGATCTAGAAAGATCTTTTTGTATTCGCGTGGTGTGCGTGTGGTGTCTGTGTGTGTGTCTGTGTCTGTGTGTGTACATACAAAGGTCAGAAGAAAACTCCCAGGAGTTGGTTCTTTCCCTCCAGCATGCAGACCCTGGAGGTGGCGGGTACCTTTACTCACTGAGCCATCTCACTGGCCTAGAAAGATCTTTGGAGTCTCCATGTTGTGCCTCCCCAGCACAGTCAGCAGCACCTCTGTGACTACACTTAACTCTCCTTCCTTCCAGTGTCAGGGGCTCAGTGTCTTCTCCAACAACTCAAGCTGGGCCTGACAGTCTGGCTTTCTTTCGTGAATCAATACCCAGCAAGCTAGAGTGTAGCGTGGTCACAGGTGTTGGGCCTGACCCGCTTCCCTTGCTGTCCCCAGCCTCCTTTCCCAACACTACTGCATGGAAGCACAGTTGGGTCAGAAGGGGTAGAAAGACTGTCAGAAGCGGTGAGGCAATGGAGGCTGACAGAGGGGAGGTGATTTCCCCAGAGTTACAAATCACATTGATGACAACATGAGGACCAGGCTCCAAGTCCCACTCCAGGCCGGTGCATTGGTGCCCTCTTTCTAGCCATTGTTGTGTCTGGTGAGGCAAAGTGGATTTAACCCTTTGCTCTCCACCCTACATGCACATTAGAATCACCTGGGAAATGCTCATGCCACAGGACAATCTACTTGAGCCTCTGGAGCTGTTTGTTGTAAAAGACAAGGCTTCACTCATTTTCAAGCTCCAGGTTGAGTCCAATGCGCGAACAGGTGTCCAGTGGAAGTCCAGTCCTCAGCAACCCTCCCCCAACTTACGAACAAAAAGCATGCTCAAAATCTCTCTCTTGCCAGAGAAGCATCTGGGAACAGAAACCATGAATTTCAGAGACTCAGGGGGCCAAGTAGCAGAGAGTCAACCCCCCCAACACCCAGAATTCTCCAAAAGGCTCTTCCTGTGAACCTGGTGCCATGGGGTGCCACTGTGCGGATGACCGAGGCACAGGCTGGAGCTCACCCACCCTCTGCACCCTGTAGAAAAGGTCCTTCCTCTTCAGTTTCATGTATTCATGTTTCTGGATAAGGTGAGGTTTTGTTTTTTCCCATGCAGGAATCGAATCCAGGGCCTTGTGCATGATAGGCAAGTACTCTGCTACTGATTATTTTAAATGCATATGCGTGTTTTCTGTAGTGGCATTTCATTTGTGTTTTAATAAATAAATCTTGCCTGAGGATCAGAGAAGTAAGAAAAACAGCCACACTGGCCAGCCTTACAGACCAGGCAGCAATAACGCACACCTTTAATCCCGGTAGCCACACTAGTTTGCCATAGAAACCAGGCAGTAGCGGTGCACACCTTTAATCCCAGCCTCAGAGAAGAGTATAAGACGGGAGGAGACAGCTCACAGACACAGTCTCATTCTGAGATTCCTGGAGGCAGGATCGCCATTTCAGACTGAGGTAGAGGTGAGAGCCAGTGGCTGGATGCTTTGCTTTTCTGATCTTCAGGTTGAACCCCAATTTCTGTCTCCGAGCTTTTATTAATTGTGTATGCATGTACATACATGCCTGGTGCCTGAGGAGGCCAGGAGAGGATGTTGGGACTGCTAAAACTGGAGTGATGGCGGTTGTGAGCTGCCATGTGCGTGCTGGAAACTGAGCATGGGTCCTCTGCAAGAGCAGCAGGTGCTCTTAACCTCTGAGCCATCTCTCCAGCCCCAGGGCTTGGTTTTTTTAAGCTAGTCTTTATATAAAGACCAACCTGGCTTTGAACTCCATGACCCTATATCTCAGCCTCCTTGAGGCTGGGGTACAAGCATGCACCATTATCACTGGCCAATGTTTGGGGTTTAGATTATTTCAATTCTGCAACTAAAAATACTGAGGAATTCATCCAACTTCCTCATTTTAAAAGGAAGAAAATTCCTTAAAGAGTAGAAATCTAGACATTTTCCTTGTTGCCTACCTTATGGTGAAGCCTTCAGTCTGGCCTCAAGTCTCTCTACTGCTGAGGAACCCCACTTCCTGGCATCCAGTTCTTTGGGGAGGTTGACCTCTTGCTGAAGAACAGCTTAGGAGATCTCCCTGGGTTTCTTGCAGCCTTCTCAAAAGTCAGGCCGGAGAGCTCAGCACCCCCAAGTAGCGCAAGTCCCTCTCAAGTCAGCTCCATTCAATTTACGAAGTGCAGCGGGAGAGGAAACAGTCAATGTCCACCTGAGACGGTCTGTGTGGTGAGGAGAGGGCTGCAATTGATGCTGCACTGGGTTTCCTTGGGCTGGGCCTGAGATCTAACTCCTCTGTGCTCCTCTCTGCCTCTAGCAGGCTTTAGATGGATGGGCAAAGATCAGAAGCAGAGAACAGCTTCTAGAACTTGAGTTTTTACTAAGAGGACACTGGCTAGGACTCCTCAGTCGCAAACTCTGGGATCTCTCCAGGAGCAGAGCCTCCTGAGAAAACCTCCTGCCCAGGTTCCTAAAGGCAGAGAGCAGAGGCAAACCCCCGAGCCTCTTCCACTCCTATTACTCAAATCTGGGCCTGATGTGAGGTAGTTAAGGCTCAGTTGTGTTGTTCTAGATGGATCCACATCGACCTGAAACAGGGAAGCTGCTGGTCCTGGATGGTCTGCAGAGGATGGGCAGGCCAAGGCTAGACCACGCTCGTTTTCTAAGACAACCACTTTTGAGGGAAAGTAGTGTAGGGAAACCCAATACATACACATACCCTCTTGAGCTGGAACCAGGATCCAGGAGCTCTGCCCACAGCTGTTCTATGCCTGGCAAAGGCACAGCAGGCATAACATTCAGAGGTCCCTGTCTGGGGCAGCAGGAGTATAGTTTCCCTTAGGGCAGCTCTGTGAACTTAGCTTCTGGGCCCCCGCAGCCTTGTGGGGCAGACTGATGCAAGGTTAGACTTTCCTGCACCCCCTAACACTCTTGATCAGGCCTGTGCTAAGCTCTAAGCTTGAGGACTTAGGGAACCCTCAGAGGAGAGGAGGTCACCTGGGAGGGACTCCAGGATGACAAGGAGGCAGAGCATCCATTGTGTCATCCTGTCCATTGTCCCCATTTCTGCTCAGCCTGGTCAGGCCTCTGAGAAAAGAAGCCACAGCCTCGGGAAGGGTCCGAAGGTAGAAAGCTACAGAAGAGAAGCTCTTATGCTGAGGGTGGGGTGGGCTCTGCTGCTCTAGTTTTCTTATAAGTGTGAGAGACAAGGACCTGCAACCAGTGACGGTGACATTGGATGTCGGGAAGGACTTTGTACCCATGACACACATGGACTCTCCTGCTCTGAAACTTTGGGGAGAAGAGTGGGGTCCCCCACTATCCCTGAACAAGGAATTCTGCAAACACACAAGGCTTTAGGGATAGGTGGTCTTCAAAGATGGAGCAAAATGGGAGTCACTGGCAGAGTGGGGGTGAGCAGCATGGCTGTCCTGGCTCCCACCCACAGCTTTTGGCCAACCTGCTCACTGGGCCCAGGCGCCACTGGTTGAAAGGGGGCGGGCGGGCTGCGGTTTCTTTCAGGCTTTGATTTATTGCCTAATGCAGGCAGAGAAGAAAGAGGAGGCTCATCTCTAAGCCAGAGCCTTAGGAACGGGACGTGAGCCTCACATCTTCTGAAGACCCAGCAAACAGAACCCTGCTCTCTAATCCGACTGCAGGTCTGAACCTGCCACTGGGCACAGATATGCCACCAAGCAGGCCGCCTGCGCTGCACGGTGCTGTGGGTTCGAGATCCTTCCCCATCCCCCCCCCCGCCCCGTGCACCCTGGGCAACTATGGGGAGTGAGACAGAGGAGCAGGAAGAACTGAGAAGCTGGTGACAGAGAGGCAGAGCAGATGGGGGTGGGGGAACCAAGGATATTGGGGAGCCATAGTAAGGCAGAGTGAAAAAAATATGCAGAGGCCTTGGAGTCCTGGAGTCAGAGATTTAGCAACAGATGAGAAAGGATCTGGGGTACCAGACACAGAAAGTGCTCAGATACAGACTGATGACCATCTGGAAGCAAGGAGCTCCAGAGGAAGGACCACTGTCAGCCCATGAGCCACAAAACAAGAAAGAGATCTGCCTTTGGGTGGGTACCATACCGAACCCAGGCACAGAGCTGATGTTCAGGGCCTCTCCCCTCTGCAGGATGCTTTTGTGCAGCCAGCGAGCTGTGCGACTGCGCAAAGAAGAGCCGCAAGTAGAGTTGGAGCCAAACGGCAGAACTGGAAAGCAGCGCTCCGCCCTGGAGAAGCCCCAAGTGCTATTCTGTCGTTTTTAGGATCAGCCCTTCCAATGCACATCTTCTTCCCACACTGGTCCCTGGGATGCTGTGCCCTCTCTGGGATCTCCATCTGCCTTCATCTCTGTATCCACTTCTTCCCATCTCCTCCCACCTTTACCCCGCCCCATGGAAAGATGGACTTAGCTAGGCCAAGGTGCACCGTGAGTTGGGGTAGGAAGAGAGAGTTTCCTTCTCTACTGCAGGCTGACAGCTCACTAGCACCAGGTCCTCTCCCAACTTTGTGCTCCTTTTGCTCCGGAGAAGGTATGCAGGGACTAGAGGAGGCAGCCTGACTGTGAGAGGGACTGTCACTGTGAGAGCTTAGAGCTGGACACACAAGAGGCTAAGGAAAAACATGGAAGAAGAAAAGGCATGCAATCCCAGCACTACAGAGCATCAGACAGGAAGGGCTATCCTGAGCTGAGCAAAACCTCTCAAGAAAAGAAAAAAGAAAGGAAGAAAGAAAGAAAAGGAAAACAGAAAGAAGAGAGAGAGAAGAAAAGAAAGAAGGAAAGCTAGACGTGGTAGACGTGGTAGCTCACACTTGTAAGCCTAACACTCAGGAGGCAGAGGCAAAGGGAATCACTGGTCTACATATACAAAGGGCTTCCTGGTCTACATATCAAATATAGAAAGATCCTGTCCCAAAAAACACAGAACAAAAATCAGAACAAAATAAAGTCAATCAAAAACTGAAGGATGGGAAGGGTAGTAGGGAAGGAGACATGAGCCAAGTATGACGTGCACAGACGAAAACCTCATAGTGTATACTGCTTTCCCACCTGAGAGTGTCACAAGGCAGCACCTTAGTCAGGAAGTTTACATGATTTTAACACAAAGAGAAGCAAAAATAATGCCCATTATCTTGTATACTAACTAAGACAAAGCTGAACTGAGCTAAAAAGTACTGGGTTTTAAAAAAAAAAGTTTTTAAACTATATAGCTGAGAATGGCCTTGAACTTTCATATGCCTGTTCAAGCTGTTCATGGCTGAGCAGATGCACGTGTGTGGCTTTGTGTGCACACAGAGATTGAAGACGGCAGATGTCATTCTTCAGGAACCAACCACCTTGCTTTTTTCTTCTATTTTTTGAGGGTTTTTTTTTTGTTTTGGTTTGGTTTGGTTTTGTATTGTTTGGTTTGGTTTTTTTGAACAAGGTCTCTCACTGGGACCTGGGGTTCGCCAATGAAGTTAAGTGGGCTAGCAACTGAGCCCCGGAGGGGTGGGGGTTGTCCTCTTGTCTCAGCCTAGGATTTTAAGCACAAGCCATCACACTTGGCTTTTTAAGTGGGCTCTGGGGCCTCAACTCAGGTCTGCATGCTTACCTGGCAAGCACTTCAAGGACAAAGCAGACTGGTCCCCTAGACTTCCTGCTCATCCTGAGTTCTGGGATTACAGGCATGCACTATCATGCCTGATTCCTACAGTGCTGGAGACCTAACCCAGAACCTCATTGACATTAAGCAAACACTCGACCAACTGAATTATATCCCCAGCCCTCAAAAATTGAAGCAAAGGAGCAGTGAGGTGGCTCAGTGAGTGTGCTGCCAGGCCTGGCGACCTGAGTTCTGTCCTTGGGGCCCAATGGTAGAAGGAGAGAACCAAACCCAAAGTTGTCCTCGGGCCTCCACACTCATGTGACACCACACACACACACAAATAAATGATAAATGTAAAAGATAAAACAAACCTCAACTGAGCCCTACCGTGATCACCATTCATAAACAAAGACGCCTCCTCCCCGAAGGCCTGCCAGGCACTTTGGGCTCCTCTTAATCTTGTTTACAAATCAGATGAGGGAAGCAAAGAAATGGAAATAATGAGTGGAATGAAAAGTGGAGACAAGGAAACGAGGAGCAAAGCCAGAGTGAGGACCCCCCACCCCTGACAGCCATCCTCAGTGCCACGCATTGATGTGAAAAGGGTTAGCCTCTACTTACAGAATCTTCAGGCTGTGGAGGCCAGAGAATGCCTGTCCCGGGATGTGTGAGAGATGGTTCCCAGAGAGCCGCCTGGAATCAAAGACAGAGGTCAGCGCTGTTGCCAGGTAACCGCGAAGGGGGTGAGCCTGTCTTGGTGTACAGGAGAAGGGTGGCAGTGAGTGCCATCTGCTGAGCTCTACGGTTCACTGTACACCTCACAGGCATGGGCTCCAGTTTCACAGCTAATCCTGGGAAGCGCAGTGTACAGTGGGTATCCCCTGTTTGAAATGCTCAGAGTCAGGCATGTTTGGCGTTGAGAGTCTTCCAGATTTCCAAATATTTGCATCTAGATAATGAGCTGTCTAGGGTATGAGTCCAAGTTTAAACAGAAATTCACTTGATTTTATTTGATTTTACATTTATTTATTTGGTGTGTGTGTTTGTGGGTGGGTATGCGCCGTGACCCACATGCACTAGTCAAATGACGACCTAAGGTTCTTTCCGTCCGCCATGTGGTTTCTGGGGACCGAACTTAGGTTGTCTGGCTTGGTGGTAAGTGCCTTTACTCCCTGAGCATCTCACCAACTAAACCAAAATGTGATTGTTTTATAAACATGGAGCCTGAAGGTAATTTTATGCAATATTGTCTTGTTTGGAGGGGGCAGGATGCTGAAGATGAAGGCCGGTACCTCAAACATGATAAGTTATTACCCCAACACTAAACTACAATCCTTGACTCCTACAATAATTTCAGTGCTGTGCATTTGATTCAAACATGTCACATGAGGTCAGATGCAGAACTGCCCACTGTGGTGACCTATCGGTGCATAAAAAGTTTCAGATTTTAAATTTAGGCATGGTAGTACACACCTGTAATCCAAGTACTGAGGCAGGAATTCAAAGCCAACCTTGGCTACATATAGGATTCTAGTCTAGCCTGGGCAACATAATGAGACCCTGTCTCAAAAAAAATTCTAAATTTCAGATTTTTGGATTGAGAATGCTCAACCTGTATTAAGCCTCAAATTTCAAATAAGGAAACTGTGGTTTGGTTTGGGTGTGTGTTTTGTTGTTGCTGGGTTTTTGTTGTTGTTGTTTTTAGACAGAGCCTCACTAGGTAGTCCAGGATAACTTAATATTCACAATCCTCTGTCTCAGCCTCCCCTGTGCTAGAACTGGAGGCATGTGTCACCACACCCACCCTTGAAGCCAGTGTTTAAAGTGTTAACCCACGGTGAGGATACAGCTCAGTAACAGCTAGTGTCTCCCAGGCCCAGAGTCTCCACCATTGAGGGGGACTCTGCGTCTAGTCTCCTTATTTGACATTTGTTGCTTTAAAAGGTGACACTTGGGTTTTATAAATGGGCCTAGGTGTCAGATTGCTCCTTTAGGTAGGACCTTTAACACGGGTCCAGCCCCTTCTCAGAGTGGGAGACGGAAAGTCTCCCTCACCAAATGGCCTTAGCTCTCCTTTGCAACTCCTCCAAGCTGTACCGCAGCCGCCTCAGAAAGGCCTCTGCTGCCTTGAAAAACTGGCTTGCCTGCCCACCACTTGCCGCATCCACCCGGCCGGAGCATTGCCTCCCACGGAGACAGCTTGGTACTAGGGATGATTTCCAGGGAAAGGTGGGGTCATGAGTGAAAGCTAGGGCCCGGGGAGATGGCTCAGTGGTTAAGAACACTGACTGGTCTTCCAGACGACCTGGGTTCAATTCCCAGCACCCACATGGCAGCTCACACAACCATCTGTAACTTCGGTTTTAAGGGGTCTGATGTCCTCTTCTGTCTCCTTCAGGCATTTATGGGGTACACAAGACATACATGAACCCATACACATAAAATTGAAAAAAAATAATAAAAGAGGAGAAAACTATGCTGGGTATGGTGAGTCATGCCTGAAATCTCAGCCCTCTGGAGCCTAAGGCAGGATAATAGCAAGTTCAAGACCAGTCTGAGCTACAATAGTGGAATTCAGGCCACCCTGAGCTATACAGTGAGACCCTGTCTTTAGTGGGGGAAATAGTGCAGGAGAAAGACCTACAGAGAGCTTTGGCTCAGACTCTGGTGCCACATGGATTGACACAGGTCCTCTTGGGAGTCCCCCCACATAGCGGTCTTAACTAAATACCTGTTTCCCAAGCTCCACTTTCTCCCTTGAGTTCCTCCTTGCTCTGGGGAGCCATGGTCCCTACAACTGCTGACCAGAGAGTTCCACCCATGCACCCTCCACCCCACCGACATCCCATTCCCACCCAACCATCAACTCACAGCTCCTCCAGGAAGCGCAGGTGGTGGAAGAGACCAGGCTGCAGCTCTGTGAGGTTGTTCATACTGAGGTCTCTGAGTAGAGAGAAAATGGGAAGGAGACTGAGTATCGCCTGTACCAGCTGTGATGTTCAGCTCCAGGCCTGTTTGGGGGACCCCAGGGCTTCCCTCTGTTCCTCCACCTTCCCTCCATGCCATCCTGACCCCACAGGCTGTCTGGCAACAGCAGCCACATGCAACTCCAGGAGCTAAAAAATAGTTTCTGTTCTCTTCCCACTGCCCCCTCTGACTTTCATGTTTCCTTTGGCAGGTTCTCCGGGCACTAGCTATGGTTAGCCTGTAAACCCAACTCCCTGTTAAGGGAAGAGCCAGGGGGGGTAAAAAAGAAGCATAGAATTTCAGATCAGGAAGGCAGGGTCCCTAGTGTAAAAACAAAGTCTTCACTCTTAGACTCAGGGTCACTACCCATGCTGCAGACTCTAAGATTCCTGGACCCGGATTCTCCCCAGCCAAATGTGTTGTCCTTTTCAGTAGTGGTGGCTTCGCTGCCTGCTGAGGTCTCCGCCCCCTCCCTCCTGGCTCTGCTTCCCTAGGCCTCTTAGCAGAAGACGCCCAAGTACCTGAGGAGCTGGGTGTGCAGAGCTGGTCTCTATGTG
Organism: Ondatra zibethicus; assembly: GCA_004026605.1. Taxonomy (NCBI): domain Eukaryota; kingdom Metazoa; phylum Chordata; class Mammalia; order Rodentia; family Cricetidae; genus Ondatra; species Ondatra zibethicus. Next base: position 32,263 of record PVIU01001652.1, read on the forward strand.
CACTCACCCTCTAAATCATCCTAAATCGCCTTTATTATCCAGAAGAACTTGTGTTACTATTCCCTAAGATGCCACCCCCCACAAAACCATCAATGTGATTACATCAACATTACTGAAGACCCACCTTAATACCAGGCACTGACTAGCCTTTATCCAAATATCCCATTTAATCCTTACCATAATCCCAGGAGAGCTGCTATTTTACATTCAGGAAAACAAAAAGGGGCCAGCTACCTGTCTTTGTGGATAAGGGGACCTGCTGCCAAGGCTGACAACCTAGGCTCATTCCCTGGAATCCACATGGTGGAAGGAGAGAACCAACTCCCAAGCTTAATCCTATGATCCCCAGATACTCCCTACCTCCCAATGCCCACAAAATTTAAAAAGTTAAACTTTTTAAAATTTAAAAAATTAAAAAAGTAAATAAAAGAGAATTAAGTGGAGTCAGAGAGCCCAAAATTAAAATTTCTCCTCTAGGTACCCATCTTGACCACTACAACCCTCCATTTCCTCATTCATTAAAAAACAGAAAATTAAACAGGTAAGGTCTTTGTGAGGATTAAGTGTGTTAATGTTTACAGACTGCCGGGTAAATAGTACAAACGTAATAGCTATTTGCCCTCTTCCCTCCACCTTCCCCTTGGTATCGTATATGCAAGAATCTCAGCTCTACAGACCTGTAAGTAGAGAGCCGATGGCTGGATTTGTGGGTGCTGCCCAACGTTAACAGCCTCTTATGTGTGTGCCTGAGTGAGCAGCAGTGTCTGAGGTTGCAGGCACACGCCTGACACATTTGGGCTCCATCCTGTCCCAAACTCCTAGCAGCTGATTCTTGCCTCTGGGTGCGGCTCCCCTGGGCTGCATAGTTGGGGCCACGCCGCTGAGCAGCACAGGTCTTCCTGCAGCGTTCCCCTTTGCCCAGGAGTGCAACTCACCCTCAAACCTTCCCACGTCCATGCGACCAGAAACATGTTTGATTTCCATGCGTGCTCAGAGAGGCAGGCTGGGAATGGTGGGGAACATGTGTCAAGAAAGCCCAGCTCTAGGCTATAAAAAGACTGTTTAGTCTCAAATGTTTTATCTTTGATAAAGTTCGGGCGCTGACTCCGTGTCTTCCAAGGAAGGAGGACATTCCACGCCGGGTAAAGCCAAGAAAGCTGGCATGCACAACACGGGCGGCTCTTGTCTGTCCTCCCTCCCCACTCTCCTGTGGAGATGGAGGGGCCATCTGCTGGCCTGTGGGGCTAGAACGGGCTCAGCTAAGACTGCAGCTGGCATGCCGGTCACAGTGAAGACAGGGGCCGGAGAAACCAAGAGGGATGCTTGGCGGTTGTTAGCCTGGGTTCAACCTGTATGACGCCACAGAGGCAATGTTCACAGAGGCCCAGGCTGCAGTCTTGAGTCTACCTGGAGTCCTCTCCCTCGAATCCCAGGCCTGGCTCATCCTCAGTAAGGAGGAGGAGGTGAGAGATGCCACAAAAAAAAAAAAAACACGATTACCTCTAAATATTTACCCTGTGCATTTCTGGATGTGTCCTGACAGGCAGGGGAGCGGGAGTTCAAGGAGCACACAGGGCATGTGACTCAGGCCTCATCACTCAGCTGTCCCCCCAGGGGCCGCACTCAGAGACTCTGATGCAGCTCCATGCCCCCCACCCACTCCCTCCACCTCACCACCAAGGCCAGCGGCTTCATTGTTCTCCTCTGGGAAGGAGGGGGCTGCACCCACACCCACCCTCACCTCCCCGCATCCTGCCCCAGACAAGCACCCAGCCCAGCTGCTGTAGAGGGGCCGGGTGGGGCTGGAGGGTGGATTTCAAATGATGTCTGGTGGGGGAGTCCCTTTCAGCCCGGCTCTCACAAGAGGGAAAAGGTTGAGGCTAGTGCCAGGAGAAGGGGAAGGAATGCAAGGATTGGAGAAAGGAGGCCAAGCAGAGAATCCAAAGCCACATCCTCCACACTGACACCAACCACAGTGCAAAAGGATGGTGCCGGACCTTTCAGGGAGCAAAGGGAATGACAGGCAGACACTCTCAGCACAGAGGCTGTCCTGTCAAGTCTGTAGCTCTGACCCATGGCTGTCCTAGGAGACCAGCTGTGCAACCCAGAGGACACAGCTCTGACATTGCCATCATGTCTGGACTTGTGGGAAATTGGAGGACGCCTGGACCCTTGGGTGCGGGAGGCTTGGTTGTGGCTGTGTTGGCATGTCCACATGATTCTGAGGTATGTGAGTGTCTGAATGTGCCCTCCTATGTTGTCTTTCAGAGTCCTGGACATCCATGTGACCCACAGGCAGGTACTTCTTCCACTCAGCAGTTTGCGAGTTCGAGCTATGGTTATTCAAAGGTTACAAAGTATCCGGGTATCTCTGCCTATCAGGAAGGCAGAGGCCCTTTCAGAGAAGAAAGCAGCTTCCCCAGGTCTTTCCCTATATGTTGGGAAGACTTTCTTGGGCCCTGTGACCTTGGACAAGCCTGACTCCTCTTCCCTCTGCTCACCCTTCAGTCTGTCTCCTCAACCGTGTAAACCTCGTGTCCAGTGATGCCGTTTGGGATCTAGCTAATCTGTGGCTGAACTGGATACCCAAACACAAGTGCTGCTGTACCACTGTGGACATGATCACCTATGAACATCATCCTATGAACACACATCACACAGTATAAACACCGTACATCACATGTACACTATGCCACACCCACGAACACTGCTACACACCCCGCACCACACACCCTACATTACACACACCATGCACACTACATTAGACATACCATATACTACATATAGCACACATATTACCCTGTACACGCCATATACCACATACACTATATTACATACAGCATGTACTACACTATACACACCACATACTGTACACACCACACACTATACATTGCACACACTACACACTATATACATATGCCACATACTACACACCCCACATATGACACACACCATATCACCACATACTACACTGCATGCACACATATAATATACACACAATACCACACACAAAATGCATACATAGACCATACATGCAAATACATATTATACTCACACAATGTTGCACACACAACACACATACATTATACCACATATATTACCACACACACACTCATATGCACAACTCTCCAGGGCTCTGTTCAGGGCATAGAACCTATTCAGTTGCATAGGACCCTATACTCTGGAAAACCCAGGCTTAATTACCTGCTATTGTCATCCTGGAATTCTTAATTTTTGAACACCAAATTTTCACTTTGTGCTTAGCCCACAACTGCTGTCACTGACAGTCAAGAGGGTGTGGAGAGCGGCTGACAGTCTCACTCTGAAACTCTCTTCCCAGTAGGCTTTGGGATACCCAGAGGGGCCATGTGTCCTCTCAGCTGGACACAGCACGGTGTGGCGGGAGAGCTGGGGAGGGTATTTACGGGAGAGGCTGCTGAAGTAAAGGGTGTGTCACTATGAGAGGGGTAGCCCTGGGCACCGGAAGTGGACGCTTCTGGCTGCACATTAGGAAAATGTTCTCAGAGTTTTGCCCTGTGAGGCAACCAGACCACCCAAGGAAGCTGGGTGAAGCGGTGTCACCATGGAGACAGGGAGCAGGTTTGATAAGAGGGAGGGTGCTAGGAAACTGAGGGGCCCAGAGCAGCAGAACCACGCTGGAGGGGGTGGGCACCTGGAGACCTCCTCTAGGATCTGGCTGAGACCCAAGGACACATGGAAACTGGTCTGTTTGAGTTTCCCCTATGGGAGGAAAATCCAGTGACAGACAAGCTGTGGATTCTGTTGGGGTGTAGATGAAAGGACACCCCACACTGGAGAAGAGGCTGGTGACACAGAGTCATTGTTCTACCTCCTGGGCTAAGGACTCAGGCTATCTCTACTGTTAGCTATGTTGGATTATTTTTTATTGTATATATTTAAGGTATGCAACTTGCTGATTTGGTACCCATTTGCACTGTGAAATAACTACCACAGTCAAACTAATTAACATAGCCTCTTCTCCTCAGCCATGGTGTGTGTGTGTGTGTGAGAGAGAGAGAGAGAGAGACAGACAGACAGACAGACAAACAGACAGACAGACAGAACGAGAGAAAGAGAAACAGACTCTGCCCTTGGGAAAAGGGCCCTTAGCGTAGTGAGAACCCATCCCCTGCCATGACTTTGTCCCATAGTTGGTTACCTCTTTAGAGGCAGAGCTTGGCCATGGTGCCCCTGTGGTACTTCGTGCACAGTCACTCAGTGAGCATGTACTAAACCTCATAGCTGCTTTCAGTCTTGCCTCAGCATGCTGAGTGTGTGACCCTGTCACTTTCTATCTCTAAGCTCCCATTCTCTCACCTGTAAAATGGGATAGCAATAGTATTAATACTCACCTGACAAGAGTCATGATAGGAAGCTATCAGTGTTAACAATGTAAAACAGTGTTTAGTGAATGCACCCTTATTAATATCATAGTTATTTAACTGAATTATAGTTATTAATACACAATGACACATCTTATTACATACTTTTTCTGGAGAACAGGGTTTTGATAAGTGGCCATACTGGTCTTGAACATGCCATCTCCCTGCTTTGGTCTGTGGTGTGCTTAGATTAGAGGTGGGCACCAGCATATCCAACTTTACTACACAAGTCTGGGTAGTGCACCTGCCTAAGATGCTAAAGGACTTGGGATCCATCTGCAGCACCAGAATAAATGAATAATGAACACAATAAATTAAGACTAAAAACAGCACTTCATGTGTCTGCAGAGCCCCCTCTGTGGCAGACACCTTGCCGACACTACCTCCATTTGCTAGGCAAATCAGATCTGGAGAGGAACCTGCAGGTTACTGCAGTACCCCAAAGAGGTCTAAACCCAGAAAGACCTCGGGCCCTTCTGTCGTGGCCTCCTGCATGGAGTCTATTTCCTGAGATGACACCTTCTATTGGAGAGGACGTGGACACTATCTTCTTTGAAATCCCAAACACATAAGACAACACCAAATTCTCTTGGATTTTTGCAGTTTTCAGAAATTTCCAACACAGACGTTGCTCCCCTTGGGAAAGTGCGCCTCTATCCTCCTAACAGCACAGGCCATTCTCTTGGGCTTTGCACAAGATCCTACGTGAGAGCAATGCTATGTTTTAAATAAAAAACCTATTTGCTTAGCTTTGTCATTTCTTGGCTCCCTCTTTGGTGACAGAATGTCTCCCAGTCTGCCTAAAAGTGGCAGGAGGGTTTTTGAGGGGGGAACCCAGAGGGGACATGGAGCAGAAGGGAGAGGCTGAAGGGTTAGCAGGGGCTTGGGGTATTTGTGAAGAGGACCCCCCAGGAGACTGCCACGAAAAGGAGACATTTGTGCAAGTCAGATTGTACCAGGGAGAGGCTGGAAACTGAAAGCATCAGCAGGTGGCCCAATTAATTAAGGTGGGGCCAGGATAAAGGCAAGGGGAGGGGACATTACTAAACTTCAGGTAAGATAGAAACACGTGCGTGCACACGTGCACACACAACTTTGTGACTGTGGTTAAAAGACCATGGAACTTGGAGAATGTCACATCACCAGCACCTTTGTGGGTCTCCTCAAAGTCTGGAGGCACAGACAGGAAGCCAAAGAGAGAAAAGACCTGGAGAGGATCCTCCTCACGAAATTGCACCACCATAGCCAGCATCTCCTTTTTTCTTATGGAAAGAGTATTTGTTTTGTTTTGTTTTTCTGCCAGACATAGTAGGGTACTCCTATAATTCCAGCGCTTGGGAGTCTGAAGTCAGAGGATCGGGAGTTTCAGGTGAGCCTGAACTACAGAGTGAGTTCTAGAACAGCCTGGGCTATGTGGCAGTACACAGAAAGAAATATCACATTGCAGCAGCAGCAATCTGGGGGCCTGGGCACCTGAGAAGAGTAAAAAGCAGATTGTGGCTGCTCCTAACCCTCAGTGCCATAGGGTAACCTAGTCCAGTGGCTTAACCGTGCAGTTCTGTGTCTTCTCAATAAGCTTTATAAGTGGCTGCAACATGCAGGCACCCGGCTCAGTGATGAAACCACAAAGTCTAACAATGTGTGTTCCCTGACCTTAAAGAACCAAGTCTATGGAAGACAATGACAACGGAGCGGACAATTAAAGCTTAAGTGACAAGCCCTTAGACTGGGACTTTAGAGTCATAGGGCCCTCTCAGACTAATCCCTGTAGCTTTTTGAGTCTGGTCCCTGAGGCTTAAGTCACATGGTCAGGCCACAGGATCCTGTCCTTGATTAGGAGCTGTCATCTCCTAGCCTCTGGTGGCACATTCCTGTGGCTGCTCTCCCCAGTCTGGGAGTTCCACCACAGGTCCCAATTCTCTGTCCTTGCCACACACACACACACCCCAGCTTCAAGGTCCATTTCCTTTCTCTTTTTTTCACGTTTTATTTTTATGTATGTGTGCGCGTCTATGCGTGGGTGAGTGTTCCAGGAGGGGGTACTGGCTCAGGTGCTCTCAGAGGTCAAGGGAAGGATGTCACGGCAGTTATGAGACACACAGTGGGGGGCGGGGGAGGCTGGGTACTGAACTCAGGTCCTCCACAAGAGCGGCAAGCACTCTTAACCACTGGGGCTCTTTCTAGCCCCACAACATTCATGGCGGTGCATCTGAGGAATTACCCACTGAGTCCTGCAATCCTTGGTTTCCTGCAACTTGCCAGCTCCTCTTCTAGCCCCAGCTACAAGGCCATCAGGTCTCTGTCCTGAGGTGCTTTGCATGGGTGTAAAATCTAACTGCCCTTCCATACTGGAACCCCTTAGAGAGTAACCCACATCAACGTGGCCCAGACAGCCCTCCTGGGAGAACTGCCAGGACCATCCTTGCACCTCCACCCTACCGCAGGAGTCTGGGATTCGGCTACTAGCGCTGAGCAGAGTGAATAGGGCTAGGATGGTTGCAGCAGCAGCAAGGGGTGGAGTCCCCGCACAGCTCTGTCCTGTTTATTTAGCTGAGGCTACTGTCCTGAGGTCTTTATTCCTGGGGTACACAAGCCCTGTGTGTCTGGGTGGAGGACTGGTGAAAGGACCCCACCCCATGGTCCCGACTTAGCTGTGCTCACAGAAATCGAGTCTCCCCCATTTGGAATCTGAGAGGTGCCAGCGTTTTCAGTGGTGGGAGGGGAAGCCAAGGCAGGCTAGTGACAATCCGGGACTCAGTGGAGGTTGGGTGGGAGTGAGGGGGGACCTTGACCTGGCTGCACCTGGAAAGCCGGCCCAGCCGCCCGCCTGTGTCACAAGCATTGAAGGGCACTACCTTCCTCCCGGGCGGGCAGCCTGGGGTGTTCAAACTGGGTCTGGATTCGATGGGAGTGCCCGATGACAGCTGCCCCTGCGGTCCACCCCCCCCTTCACACCCACTGCGCTGGCATCTTCTAGGTCTCATTTAATTCGATCCGCTTTTTTCACGGACAAAAGAATGAGCATTGTCCCCACAGTACAAGAGGAGATGGAGACTGGGAAATGCCACACGGCCTCCAGGTCACACAGCTGCCGCAGCGCGAGCCCATGCGGTTTCGTTCTGCTATGCCCAGGCGCACCTGGATACAAGGCCATCCAGGAGGGTGCCACCCATAGATCTCGGGGTTCCTTTCCTGGGACCTTATGGAGCTTTCAGGAGCTCGGTGCCCTTCCCGCCCCCCTCATCCAGACCCACCTGCGCAGTCCGCGCCTATGGCCCCGCCCCTGTGGCCCCGCCTGCCGCCGGGCGGCTCGGGTGCTCTGAGCTCCATCCAGTCCCTGAGGCCTTCTGTGCGCTACTCTTGCCCATCCGGCCCACGCTGATCCACTCTTGTTCTGTTGCCTCTGCCTGCGTGGCCTTCCTTATACATGGCGCCCCTCTCGCCTACCCTTTTCCTCAGCCCTTTACCTATTTGGTTCATCACATATGTAGCAAGATTCAGGTTCAAAACTCCTACCCAGCAAGAAGCCTTTCTCAGCCGTGAGCCCCAGTAAGTAGCTCATGCGGCAGTTGGACTAGTTTCTCGGCCTTCCATTAGGGAGTACTCTGTTGTCAGAGAGCCACTTTGTGGCCTGGCACCGACCCTGAACAGTGGTTTGATGGTCGCAAGGTTACTTACCCTCTGTGTGCCTCGGTTTCTGGGACTAAGAAAAGTATTATAGTCCTTCCTGAGTGAACTGTTGTGGGATTTAAGTGGTAGAATCCAGGTGCATGAGGGTATGCTCTGCTCACCAGAGCATTCCTCCTTCAGGAGCATTCACCCCCACCCCCAGCACCTCCATCAGAGAGAAGCAAGGCAGCAAAGTGAGCAGAGATGGCGAGATGGCAGGGGAGGGCGTTCTGGGTCAGCCCTGCCCTTAGGAGGCACCAGCTGCTGCTTCTCTCTGCGGTGCCACCTGCCTCGCCCCTGATCTTCTCTTCCTTTGATCTTCTGATCTCTGGCCAGGGTCTCCCAGCCAAAGGCATTCCTGTCTTCCAGCCTCCTCCAAGGAAAGGCAAAGGGCTGGGCTCACTCCATGCCCCTGCTCCTCCCTCCTCCCCCCCCCGCTCCCCCCCCCGGGCTGTGTGGAGCCTCAGGGGTCCTTGGATCAGGTAACTGCCAGGTCCACCTGAGGTGGTAGGGGGGTAAGGGTGGTTTGGGGAAAGAAGGGGAAATAAGAAAGGAATCGCTGGCTCTGGGAGCTACTCCAGGCCCAGCACCTTAGCTGGACCAGATCCCTAGGGAAAGGTACCCAGGGTCAAGGTCTTTGTTCTCAGGTCCTGGCACGTAAATCCCTTGTTGAGTACACAGGAAGTGTGAGCACCTGGTATGAAAAGGAGAAAGGACAACTTCAGGTCCTCAGGACTCTGGGTCTGAGGACACTGTCAACCTACTCTGGACAGAGCTCAGAAAACCGGCAGTAGGGGACTCTCAGAACTGTAGGCCAAGGTACCCATCAGAGAGGTCTTTATGGAGGAAGCTGGGTCTGGGAGCCTAATTCCTCATCAAGTAAATGTCCAGACCTAGGGCTTGCTAAGGGAGGGATTAAAGTGGGTGTGTAGGAGGGCCATGGAGATAGCGAGGTGGATAAACAGTTACACACACAACTGTATGGCTGCCTGGGAACTGTGAATATATTACTAGGAAAACAGCTTTTGTAGGTATAGTGAAATGACAGATTTGAGAAAAGAAATCTATCCTGTACCCTCCAGAAGGACTCAGAATCTGTTGATATTTGTCCATAATATACAAAGATAACACATGCCAAATAAATTAATAATAAAAAAGACAAGGTGATATTGTAGTGGTGTGGCCACAAGAAAAGCAAAACTCCAGCCCAGTGGTGGTGGTGCACGCCTTTAATCCCATCCAGAACTTGGGAGGCAGAGGCAAATGGATCTCTGTGACTTAGAGGCCAGCCTGGTCTACAAAGCGAGTTCCAGGACAGCCAGAGCTACTGTTACACAGAGATACCCTGTCTTGAAAAAAACAAAAAACTAAAAAGGAAGGAAGAGAATAAAAAGAGAGAAAGAAAGGAAAGCAGGAATCCCCCAGCAGAGGTGTAATGGGATTCTGGCTCCAGAGCTGATAGAGGATAACTTCTGTTTTAAGCCAACAGATCTGAGTCAGTGCACACCACCCCTCACCATAGGATCCTCCTGTCCCCCGCCCTCTGCTAACCCCCATCACTTCCCTGTCTTGTAACTCAGGCCAAGCCAGTGACCCATCTCATACTTTCCATCTACAATAGTCACCCCACCTCCTGAGACTCGTCCTGGGTCTACTCTGACCCAGCACCTCCCATCCTGGGCATCTCACCAACAGACATGCATCTGTGTGCTCATTAAACATTCGTACAGAACGACTCCTAGCAGTGATAGTCATAACAGCCCCAAACTGGGAAGTGCCCAACACCATCCACAGCAGAATGGACAAACTGTGCTTTATTTGCCGCGTGAATACCACACAGCCATGGGGCTGAGCAAATGAAGACAAGCAGCCATAGGCAGGAATCACAAACACACCAGGGGAAAGAAGCCAGATTCAACAAAACTCCCCTTTCCGTAAAGCTTAAAGCCAACACTGAAATCACCATCCTAGCTGCCCTTGTGGATAGATGGTGTCCAGAAAAGGGCATGGGAGTCAAGAACTTGCACAGAGATGGTGATGTTCTGTCTCTCTGAGTGCTGGTTACACAATCTGTTCCCTGGCAAATATGTGCCAATACGTACTCTTTTCTACAATGTGTATTGAACTTAAAAGCTAGAGGAATGTTTTTTATTTTGTAGTACTAAGGATGCAGCCCATGGTCTTGAACGTGCTAGACAAACACATACCAGTGGACTATCTAAGAGTTAGTTTTTAATACTTATTTTTGAGCCAAGCATGGTGGCACACACATGTAATACCAGCACTTGATGGCAGGAGAATCAGGAGTGTAACGTCATCTTTGTCTAAAGAATAAATTCAAGGTAGCTTGGGCTACAGGAGACCCTCTCTAAAATCACAAAATTGGGCTGGGGAGATGACTCAGATGATAAAATGCTTGCCACATAAACATGAGGACCTGGGTTTGGGTCCCCAACACTGACATTAAAAAGTCAGGTACATCTATGACCCCAGCTCTGGAGAAGCAAAGACCAGAGGTTCCTTGGGCCTGCCAGTCCAGCCAAATCAGCAAGCTCCAGGCTCAGTGAGAGACCCTATCTCAAATAAATAAATAATAAGGTGGGACTGGAGAGATGGCTCATAAGTATTTGGTATTGTTTCAAAGGACCTGGGCTCAAATACCAACACCCATGTGGCAGCTTACCTACCATCCTCAATTTTAGTTCCTTTTTTGGACTCTTTGGGTACCAGATACACATGTGCTACACAAACATACATGTAGTAAAACATTCATGCACACAAAATAAAATAAACAAATAATTTTAAATAAGGTGGTGAGCAATTGAAGGAGATGCCCTACACTGACCTCTGGCCATTACATGCACAAGTACCCAAGTGCATATATATGCCAATGCACACACACACATGCACACATGAGCATGCACGCACACAAAATTCTAAAACTTAAAACTATAAAAATCTTCCAGGAGGGTCTGGAAAGATGGCTCAGTGGTCAAAAGCATTTGCTATTCTTCCAGAAGACAAAGAACCCGAGTTCAGTTCCCAACAC